>BMAO01018102.1:0-22112 GCA_019973975.1 Trichonephila clavata | reverse complement strand
ATTTGACTGATTGGCGTAGTGTTTTGGGTGGCGGAATCGGATTCGTATCCTTTCATGATATTCTACAATCCCGATCTTTATCCCCCCCCCCCTCCTGATAATAATTTCTTTTTTGACTGAAATTTTTAAGCTTTTGTTGCTTTATTTTTACCCCCAATCCCCCCCATATTTCCTAGTTATTTCTAAATTCCTTGTATTCTATTTTCTTAAATCCTGATACTCGTATCTTTTTTATGTTTTCCACAAAAAAGTAAGTTTCAGGTTTTATCTTTTTTTTCTTTCCTTAAATTCTATGCAACTTTAATATCTAAAACAGGAGTGCGAATCTTTTTGGGAAGAGTGCCACCATTTGATGAAAAATAATTATGCGTGCCACTTCCAACTATTCCAACAAACAAATATGGAAAAATGAAAAAAATGTTATTTATAAGCTTATTATGGGATTTTTACGTAAATAGCACTTTTTTTAAATGCAAGCCTATGTAGTTGAAATTTAAAAATAATACAATAAAAAAGACGACAGTACAGACTTAGGTTTTATTGTTAGTAAACTTTATACAAATTCAATCAGTTAGATTAGGTTTTTTAAAAAAATGGAAATCATTGAATTCAAAAGGAATTGTAAATAATTTAATTCAAAATAATTACTAAACGCTCAGTACTTTGTGACGGGTCTATTCACGATATTCTTCCTACTAATCCTCTTGGGGAAACTTTGGGGCTAGCATTTACATTAATTCACAGCCTTTCAAGAAGAACACGTGATATATGTAAATTAGTTCGACTGTATTAAGTCTAGGTTTTGTAGATGTAAGAGAGAAGGAGCCGGGAAGCTGTCAAGTAAGTGTGAACACTGGAGTATTTACTTCACAAACCTAGCGCGCGTTTAAGAAGGTAATTGCTTAGATTAAATTATTAGATTGAAGATTTAAGATAGTATAATCAGAATCGGTATCGGTTCATTAGTGCTTGTTCTCCTTATCTATTTCTGGTAGTCGGGTTTACATAGAGTTGGGTATTAGGAATATTCAACGCTTTAGATATCACTCCTAGGTTTCTTCTTATAGTTTCACTTGTGATTGCTTAAGTGTGTGTTTAAAGGCTGAATAAAACTAATTGTTATTATGGAGTTTGTTGGTGATGCTTTGTTTCCCCCACACCTAGAGTCGAGCAGGACGGAGAGAGAGGGGTGTCGGTTAGAGCCCCTCCCCCACAGCTTAAAGTTTGTTTTTTTTCAATTACTATTTTTTTTTTTTTTACTAAGACCTCTATATTTAAAATTTTTTTTTTTAAACATTTATAAACCCGTGCACCACGCAACGTATAACACGGGGGTAAACAACACAGACAGAAGAAAGGATTACAACACAAACATCCATGCCTTCTCCGGGATTCGAACCCAGTCCCTGCGGCAACCGCAGTCAGTTTCACTGACCACTATACCAGATGGGCGGCAGTCCTCTATATTAGGATAATCGTTTGCTGATGCTAATAAAATTAGGTTATTATTTATGTATATAAACTAGTTTTGAGTGATATTTATTTCATTGTTCGTAACAGAAAATATTTCTTCACAAACATATTTTTATCTAAATTTTGAGGTGTTTTTGTATAAGACAATCCCACTTGAACAAAATTGTAAAAAAAAAAAAAAAATGCATATTTCTTATTATTTTTTCAAAATTTCTTCGCGTGCCACTGTTACAACTCCATCGTGTCGCGGGTTGGCCACCCCTGATATAAAACTATCGTCAGGAATAAACTTTTTTTTTTTTTTTACTTTCATGTCGAATTCTTAGTGTTAATCCACCATCTTGGATTCAAAACTACTTGGCAATAAAATCTTATTTAGCGCAATTTTAAAAGATTGTTAAAAAGCGGTGTAGATTACTGATAGTAAACTAGTTCCTTATCTTTTTATCTCAAGTAACTCTTTCGAGGAATTTATATAAAATATGACGAGGAGAATTTTATTTAAACAAAAAGAAAGCATGACATATAAACACATAATGGGAAGTAAAAACAATAATAACAGAAGCATGGAGGAAAACGATGAAGAAATTACAAAAAAACTGATTAAATCTATACAAAAACATTTAAAAGTTATTTATAGCTTTTTGATTATTAATTTTTAAAAATAATAGTTATATCATTTTTAAAAAAAAATTATGTCATTCTATTAAGAAAAAGTTGCAGATATCATAAAAAAATTATATAATTACGATATATTAATTTTTATTAGTCGAAAACATTAAATTTTATAGGAAATTGCAAGTGTACGAACACTTTTGGGGTCCACTGTAGATGAATATCCTTTACAGTAAATTCCTTTTTTAAGAATTGATTTCGTTTTTGTTTTTAAATTAACTCATTTTAGGAATGAAAAAAACCAGTAATAACAAAAAGTTTGAAATAGTATACATCATAATTTTAGTGATTTTTAAATTTTGTTTGATTTAAAAAAATTACATATTTAAGATTCTATAACTGAATGCTGAGTATTCTAATAAACAAGAAATATTTAGGGTAAAATTCCATTTCCAAGAATACCTCACGTTTATTTGTATAACGGAAATTCTTATAGAAAATTAAGTTTGCTTTTAGCCGCATCGTGATGGATATTTGTTGTATTTTTTAAAAAAATTTGCCATCAGAAATCTGTTGATAATTGGAAATTTGAGTATCAATTTGATATCATGAGATACGTGCCACTTTGTTTGTTGACATTCACCAATTTGGACGATAACATTTTGATATAGTTACCTTGATTTTCAACTTTGGTTCTGTGGTTGCCATACTTATTGCATTCATTAAAATTTATTATTTTATTTATTTATTATAATTATTAATTTTTTTTGTAAATTTCTTCTTTTTAAAAAAATTTTTCTATTATTTATTGTCTTGTGCATTACTTTATTATTTATAATTATTATCATAGTATATTACAATTAATATTTTATTGATTTATACTTCTGGCGATATCGATATTTATTTCAGACGATTTTAGCTTGATTTTTTTCACAAACTTGAATAGTTCCATACTTTGAGTTGTCTGGATAACAGCTGTCGTCTTTTGTCGTTTTTTTTCGAACATAGAATATTTGGAACATCATTGGTGAGAAATAGGATTTCCTTAAAGTAAACCCGCTTTAAACTTTTATGTACGTAAAGGATTGTCGAATACACACTTTCTGTCTACTTCGTTTTCTAAGAATTCTAAATTTCATAAAAAAAATTTATTCTTGATTAAGATTTTGCTTATTTCGGTTAAAATTGTTTTCAGCCAGGATAAGAAATTTGTAAGTCGTGTGTTTTATAGCGAATCTTCAGGTACCAATTTTCGTAAATCTATCAGAAATAATTCTTTTTCTTAGAAGTTAATTGTGATTTTCCACTTCATTTTACTTCAGTTTTATTTTTAATGTATACATTTTCAAACATTCCTTGTTCGACGATATTCATTAATGGAAATTGGAATTTTTGAATATCCAATATAATCAAGGAATTTAATTTATAACCTTTCATAGCATTTACCATCAATTTTTTTTATATCCTGATAGAATTTTTTTCTCGGCTAGTAATTATTAATTTTTTAAAAGCTATTATTTTCCCGCATTCAATTAAAAAATTTTTTTTGTTTTTGCTTCTTTTTCCAGCATTTCTAACTAATTCGTATTCCAAAAAAAAAAAAAAAAAATCGTGCATTTTTGCTTATTTGATCTGTTTGGCTTCTTTTAAAATTAGTGCAATTTCTCTCATTTTTTAATAACTTTTCAGTTGTAGAGCTTTTAGTTTCTAAAATTTCGAAAGACTTATTTTGATGTTATACATTTTTCTTGAAGAAATATTCTTATTTTTAAATGTATTAACATGTAGCAAAGATGTATTAACATGTAGCATCTTCAGTGTTGCAAAATATGTAAATGAGATTTTTTAAAAAAGTTTCATTTATCTATTGCACTAATTCAATCATAAAGAAAAAAATTTGAATTTTTTAAATTTTCTTTTTATTTATGTTTTAGTCTTTGAAGAGCAGGAGAATATTTGCTTTTACTGTTTTGTGCATACAATTTTCGTTATTTTAACTCTTAAGTATTTTTTTCAGCTTTTCATCATCACCCTATCTATATCTACCAAGGTGACAAATTAACCTTTAATTTTTCCTAATTCTCATCTTAACTTAGTAAAATATGACTATACGGTTAATAATTCCAAAAAAAAATTAACTGCTTTATTCATGTAGATTAATTAATTTATATAAATTTCAAAAAGTGAATTTGTAGGAATATTATTTTAAATTATATACAATCTCTACTTTTAGGTATTCCAAGAAAAACTATTTAGAAACTATACATGTGCATATATTCTATAATTCATTAGAAAAACATTTAGCTTTTTTGCTATAACCATACCACGCCAGAGGTCATGTGTGTATCAGCCCGTCTACATATAAAATTTATAGTAGAACTCCTATTAAAACTGTTGTATTTTCTAATATTTTCCATTGTTTGGAAACTGAGAACGTACCTTTTGCAGCAGGATGTAAATGACACAGTATTTTCTTTTTTCCCGCATCCAAAAAGAACTCTTTTGAATCAGGAATAAAAAAAAATCGTGGAAGATCTATTAGTCAGTATTTTAAAATATTCAATTAACTGGTGCATAATAATTCTCTAATAGTATTTTTAGTTGTTGAATAAAAAGTATGTCATTTGAAACTATGAATATTTTTGTGTTGTTGTTTTTAATAGAATTTTCGAAAAATAAGTGCAAAGAATTTGTATTTTTTTATACCCCGATATAACGAATAACCCCGAATTAACAAACAAAATGCTCGGTCCCGATGCATTCATTAAATCGGAGTACGACTGTATTAACTTGATTATTTCGAGATCGAAAACTAAATAACATTATATAAATTTCCTTAATTGCAGTTATATTTTAAGCCATTTGGTTATTTGTATTTATTTTTTCAATTGACTGATTCTGTCGATTAAGAAAAACCAGGACATGCTCGAAAGAGTAAAATGCCAAAAATAAGGCTTATGGGAAATATTTCTCTTGAAATGTCCTGTACAACTTAGATTTTTTGGTGATCTTAATAGATATTTTAATTATTCCATAGAAATACAAAAATAATTTTTTAGTTAAATTTTTTTTTCTGTTTTATTTTAATTTTAAATAATTTTTGAGATCTCATAATACATGCTTAAGGTACCCTTTTTTTTAAAAAAAAATATCTCATGAATATGTAAAATATCTTTTGCCCATTTTTAAAGAATACACAAAAAATATAGTAAAAAAATTTTTTTAGTAAAATATTTAGATAGAGTTTTTTTTAAAAAAATTATAAACTTTGCAATATATTGAAATTTTATATTTTGTCCCCCTTCTTTAAACATATAAAATTATTTTTTTAAAAAACTATGTACTTTTTTTACTAAAAAAATAGGTTCACTACATGCACAAGCATTCTGTATAGAAGTAAAAAGAATTTGGAATCATATAGTTCCATAGTTTTTTTTTTTTTAAAGTGCATCTATAAAAGCAAAAAATTATGCTTTGGAGAAAAAGTGAAAAAAACTAAACATTTTTTTTTTTTTTTGTAAACATTTATTTACATTTTTGTCAATTACTCCCCCCCCCCCCCCGTATTTTATGGTTAAATGTTATACATTTTAAGATTTAAAAAATATGCACAATTTTTAATACTAAAACTGAAACAATCGATTTTTTTGAATGTGTATGCTGTCCCGGTTCCTTTAATGCAGTGGTCGGCAACCTTTAGCTGTGGCGTGCCGAGCCAATCTACCAATAGGATTCAGCATGTCACTCAGTAGGACATTTTTGAAACAATTCGATTCACGAGATAATTCATACAGAGTTAGAGAATAGAAGTCTATACAATACATATTTATGGTTTTATTATGTATTAATTTTACATCATTTTAAAATATTGCTTAACATAAAAATAAACAGCTCAATATATATATATATGTAACTGTTTCTTCAACAAAAATTTTAAATTGCGCATATATTATGTATTTTTAAACATATTTGTTTAAATAAGAAATAGACAACATAAAATATAAATATTTTCCTTCATTATAATTAAATAAAAAGATAAATAAAATTTTTAATGCGAACCTAGTGCTGGCACCGCTCTACTTTTATATCACAAAATTAGGGGTATAATTTGTAACTTTCAATTTGACACGATTCTGAGCATTTAGTTGGTAAACAATTTCCTTGAGGACTCGAAATATACGAGGAAAGATTTTTTACTTGCAAGAGTTTACTTGTTAGATATGCAAAATCAAAAGCGGAAAGCAGAGTTCACGTAACTTTCAAACAATTAAATCTCGCCAGCAGTGGCATTCAATAATTTACAAAATAGCTGTAAATTTATTTTTAAAGCTATCTTTCAAATTTTTCGCAATTCCGTCAATGTCCATAATTCTGGAGATGTTTGTCAAATAAAGTTCATTACAAATTTATCAAATTCCATCCCCTCAAAAATTTACAAATATGTTGAGTAGTGCAGAGTGCCACTGAGAATTATACCGTGTGCCATAGGTTGCCGACCCCTGCTTTAACGTGTTGATTGTTTTATTGTATTAATATGATTCCTGAGATATTAAATAAATGAACAAACAACAACTAATTTAATTGTACATAAACATTGCTGTTGTTCCACCAAAGAATTTATTTTCTCTGTAACAAGTGTCTAGTTGGTAATGTGCAGGTTATCTAAGTAATTTGAGAAACGAAACATTTTCCGCTCTTTAACAAATCTTTCTAGTTAATGTGCATATTTCCTGGCTAATTAACAGATTGACTGTGGTTTCAGCACTTAAGCGGTAACTTAAACACCGTCTATAATTTTAGTACCTTTCTATCCGTCTCAAAAATGTGTGTTTATGCTGACTGTAATAGAATTAAAAAATTTCCTTGTTTTGGATTTTGGTGTTGCTTTTTGTCTGTAGAATGTTAACTGACACACACCAGCTGAAATGGAAATTTTCTCCAATTTTCGGAGACCGAAGCCGTATCTGAAATACATAGTTTTTATTTTACACAACAATTTTACTCGGACTTCATCAACAGAATTTGTAAAACTACATTCTGAAATAGATATTTTTACTTTATTCAATTGGCTTTTGGGATTTATATTTTTCACACATTGATAGTTTCATCGATTTTTCTTTAAGGAAAACTAATTTTTTAAAAAAAATATATGCTATAAAAATGTTTAAAGATTTTTTTCACAAAACTTTAAATTGGTGAAAAATAGCTGAAAAAACTATTTAAATCTGTTTAATTTTTTTAAAAAAGCGTATTTTTTTTTTATGTTTTCTGGAATACGAGCGGAAAATCGGAACTATGGATTAAAAAAATTAAGTTGTAAGAAAACGGAAGGGAAATACTAGTTTTTTAGTAATTCTTAAAATGTTTATTTTTGAAAAATATTTTCTTTTTTTAAATTGTTTTTGAGTGGCGGCAGTAGAGCCTAGTGGACAGGGCCCGAATTCTTGGGTTTGTGTCATTGGTTTGAGTCCTGATGCCACTGAAGACTCGACTTGTAATGAAATGATGCATGTTAACTCTGCCAAGGCTCAAAGTTATCTCTTTCATGCGCTGGGGAAGATTGGAGAGTTAGTTACCAGGATCGGTCTTTTCCGTTACTCGGCCGTTTTTCAAAATACAATGTCCACCACCAACATCCCCCGCGTTGCTTTTGAGAGCGGTCTTAAAAACATTTACTCATTTGATTATTTTTTATTTATGGTTTATTCAAGAAACAAAAGAAAAATAATAATAATAATGCAATTACATATGAACAAGATTTTTTTTAATTTCGTTTGAGTTGGAAGCAAGGTAACGGACTCGTGGCCGACTTGTCATGAGTTCGAGCCTAGTACCACTAAGGACCTGCCGTGTAGATGCGCTGATGCACGTGACATTTGTCGGGGGTCAAACGTCCACTCGTTAATGTGGTGTGGAAGTTAGGAGAGGGGAAAGGGTGCCAGCTCAGTAGTACTCTTCACTTGAACATGGCTCAAAATAACGAGGTCCGTCATTAAAAGCCATTGTGCAGCTTTGTAGTGCTACGTAAATATAATTCTCTCTCTCTCTCTCTCTGAAGGCAATTGTCAGACTAAGTCCATTACAAAATTATCAATTTCCATCCCTTCAAAAATTTACAATAATTTGCCGAGATGTGCAGAGTGCTACTGAGAATTCGCCGCGTGCCACATGTGGCAAGCATGCCATCGGTTGCCGATCACTGCATTAGACTGTTACTGCTTTAGAATTAATTTTTTTAAATATTTTTAAGGATTCTTAGTAAAAATTTTCTATGGAAAACAATTTAATACAGAAATCTCAAACCGGCAAAAGGTTTAATTGTAATTTTAAGGTAAAATTTTTTTAATAGATAATTACAAAGGAAAACAATAACATAATTTTTAATAGATATAATAGTTTTTTAATAATTCATGAGATAGAAATCTGAAGAGCCCCATGCGGCTTTCAAAAAGTGGCCTGACAACCCAACCCCTGTCGTAGACCTTTATTGGTGTATCTGTTTTTCTCATTTTAGTAGCCTTCTACAACACGCATGAGCTACGTTGGAACTATTCTTATATCACACTAGCTGAAATGCTCGTTCTTCGCACGGGTTAAGTTTTAAAACAAATTTATCTATTGTAGCAATTATAATATTTTTAGTGAGGGTAAAACCCTGTATAAAAAGTAGTATAACCAAAAATTAAAAATTTTTTTTTCAAATGAATGTTTACAATATAAATAATTTTAAACAAATTGCAATTTTGCCTCAAAGTAAATAATAATTTAATAGAAACATATTTGAATAAAAAGAGAAAAGTAACATGCTATCATTTTTTTATTTGTAACAAAAAAGTAGTTGTAAGTTGCATTGATGACTCTGGTACATATCCTGAAATAAATCGAAATAAAAAAAAAATTAGCATAGATATCATAAAGCATTTTACAAAACACTATGATTCATAACACATTAGGTAGCCTGCAACTCAAAAAGAAACTAAATTACTGTGAACTAAAAACAAAAAACTATCTGAAGATAAAATAGGTTTACTTTGAATAAAAGTATAATGATTGAATTAAACAGAAAAAAAAAATTTTAACGAATATTTTTGCAATTCATTGAAAATAATCGATTTTCTTTAAAAACAATTGTTAATATGCCATATTAACATAAATGTAATGTATATTCAAATTTATGACCACCTCCACAAAATTTGTCAAGAATACAGTTTTGCATTCAACGCTAGACATGAGGTCCTATAACATATCACATAAGTTTAAAAATTAAACTAAAAAAAAAAAAACGTAAAGCAAAATTTGAAAAATTCACTTTGAAGTGCACAATATCATACCTGAAGTGCTATTCTTTACATGGGTATTTTCCATTCCAAAAGCTAATGTTTATTTAATGAACCCAACCTAGTGTAAGGAAAAATATTCAACCTGAAACAGATTAACCAATTTAATATCAACACCAAAACAGAAGAAATAATCTGAGTTTTGAGTAAACCACTATAAATAATACTGAGGAAGAACAGAATACAAATTGTGCTGCCAAAAAAAAAAATTTAAAAAAAAAAACAATTTCAAAAATGTATTTTCGAAAAGAAATCGTAAATCGACCTTAAAGAAAAAAATAAACGTATAATTACAGCACTAAATAAATATATTTATTGAAGAAATATGTAATACTCCCAAAAAAGTCCACAAAGCATTAGTTTTTGCAGAATACGTAATATGACGTCATATGCCCAAATTAACGGAAAATCGCTTAAAAATTGAATTTTAAAAAAAATCGAAAGCGAATTTCAAAAAAAAAACTCTTTGAGGTTAATAGAATTGTCACCTACAGCTTCTATGTGCCAAGTTTCACACTTGTGGGTTGCTTAATTTGGCCGGAATAGGTGAAACACACAAACTCTTTCTTTTATATATGAAATGCCCGTTCTTCGCACGGATTAAGTTTTAAAAACCAAAATTCATCTATTATAGCAATCAAAGTAGAAACCTTAAATATACAAATAAAAGTCTAATTTTGACGAAACTACAATAAACAGCTCAGAACAAAAAGAAAATGTCAGAAAATCTCATACGTTAATAAAAATTCGTATTAGCCTTCGTGTTCTTACGTATTAGCATCACCGCAGCCAAACTGGCACTAAGCACACACACACACACAAATCACACTATATCCCAACAAAATCCGACTGATTTTTTTTTCACATAAAAACACAAACACAGAATCTTTGTTGTTTTGATATCAAGGAGCGATTAGCATGGCGCCAATTTGGCTGTGATGACACTTATATGTAAGTATCATAAATTCTAATTTAAATCACAATATTGGCAATCTAATAATCCCAATTAGTTTGAATTGAGTATCATTTTCTATAGTACTTCCATATTATCGCAACCTATTGGCGACATTACATGAAATGAAGCATATGGTTGCCAATTTGGTGAGTTATTAATTAAGTTGGCAATAATACGCAAGTACCAAAAAAGGTTATTGCTTTTTCCTTTATCGGCTAATTCCATGTTTCATCGATGTTGCAAAATAGTACCAGAAAGTAGCTTATAACAAAAAAAAAGGTACTGATGTATTATTGCAACAATTGCCAATTTGTAATAATATGTGAGTATGTGCGAGACACTAAAATAGAAAACATAGCATTAATTTAAATTAAAAGGTTATCAAAAACAAAAGAAAATTAAGATTATGGTACAAAACAGTTGCAAGGACCTTGGGTTTGCACATTTGCTTCTCCTTATTCTTTCTAACCTAAATGTTGGTGGTATTATCAGTCTATGGTTGTGCTTGGGTTACAAAAAAATTTTCAGATACAGCAAAAAGGTTTGAAGAGTGTAATCAAGCTTTTTTGATAATCATAGTACAGCTAAGATAAATCAGGAGCATAAAATGAAATAGAACATTTTATGGAAAGTAAATATTTTTAAAAGTGGTTACAACAATAAAAATAGTAGCTTTAGGCCTTGCAAGATGGGTAGTTGTTCCATTACGCAATCAACATGCATTATTACAAACCACAAAAGGAAATAAGAAATAATTTGAACAAAAATTATACACAGTTACACAAATTCAATACGGTGGATAAACTTAACTTGATTACAATCCATCTGAGATTCATATCATGGCACAGGTTTTCGGCGCCTAAGTTAAACTTAGAACCAAATGACATCGCCTGAATATTAGTAATTAGTACACTTTAATGGTACATATTACCCCATTCCATCAGCATAGAATGATTATTTAGTCTGAAAAAGTTGTATAAAAAAACATCCTTTTTTTTAAAGAAACGAAAAAGATATAATACGTTGGAAGTCAAATACGAAAATATCTACTGTTATCAAATTAGTGTTGCCAATCGGAAAAATAAAATTTAGAAAAACATTTTTTAAGACTATTTTTTCGAAAAACAAATGTAATTCCTCCACAAAGAGTTAAAAAAAATGAATAAATACAACTAAAATAAATATATTTACAGTTAAATGTGTTAAATCCCCTCCAAAACTGCTCAAAATATTAATTTTCGCAAAGACTTGACATGGCTGATGACGTCATATCTCCATTTAGCTGAAAAATCGCATAAAAATTGAATTTTAAAAAAATCTAAAGCAAATTTCGAAAAAAACTCTTCGAGGTTAATAGCATAATGACCTATAGCTTCTACATGCCAAGTTTCATACTCCTGGGTTGCTTAATTTGGTCGGAATAGGTGAAACACACACACACAAACTCTTTCTTTTATATTATTATGACTGAAGACGATCTTTTTCTTATAACTATTTTATTTACCTTATGTACAGGAGCAATATCAAAAACGAAACATGGATGAAATTCTACAAAAACAAAACCTCTCTGTTGCCAGTACCGCTAGCTGAATAACAAGTTACATAATTAGAAAAGACAACAGGAAGTGTGAAATATAAAATGAGTGGCAACATTCTCCCACCTTTTGTATTGCAGACAAACACTTTAGAGCAATACAAAACATAAACAAATTATTACACACTTACCTTACAAACTCAAAACCTTATATATGACATTACAAAGTAAAATTATTAACAGTTCACAAATTCAGTCTTTTAACAGGAATTAATGGACGGCCCCATCGAGATTTCTTTCCTTCCTTGAGAACATCAGTTGCAGTAGGGCCTGGGTTCTGAGCAGCTATATCAGTTCCATGGTGGTCCTCGATGAGATGGTCACTAGCGCTGAGCTCCAAAGGATAAATTCGTTGAAGCGGTCGTATGATCTCACCACTGGCTAGTCGTAATTTAGCCACACGCTCCACGCCGTCCTTGCCTGGAAACAATTCGATCACTTGCGCCAAAGGCCAATTCATTCGGTTTGGGTTCTTTGATTCAACTATGACGATTTCACCCGGAGAAATTATCTTTCTTCTTGAAGCTACTTTGGGACTTCTTACTAACTCTCCAAGGTATTCTTTGTAGAAACGTTTGCGTAAATTTGATCGTAAAGTGTGAAGATAACGCACTCGTTTCAACATATGCTGAGAATCAATCAGATCCAAATCAAATGTTTCTCTTTCTTTAATATCTTGGATGAAATGAGCAGGCGTGAGAGGTTTCAGCTCCTTCGGATCGTCTGACAAATATGTCAATGGTCGCCCATTTATTGTAGCCTCACAATCGGAGAGTAAAGTCAACATCTCTTCATATGTTACGCATGCTTTGCCCAAACACTTTCGGAGGAGTTCTTTGATGCTGCGAACCATCCTTTCCCAAAATCCTCCGTACCATGGGGCGGAAGGAGGGCTAAACAACCATTTTATTTTCATTAAAGAACATTCGGCTTGAATGAAATCCCAGTCCAAAGATTTCAAAGCATTAGCTGCCCCTACGAAGTTTGTACCATTATCAGTGTATAGCGTAGAACCTCTTCCTCTTCTTGCCCAGAATCTCCTCAAAGCTTGCATAAACGATTCAGTGGAGAGAGATGAAACTAGTTCTAGATGAACTGCTCGATATACTGCGCATGTGAATAGCACTATCCACGCTTTGCTACCACCACGTAAGGAAAGAGGACCGGCCAGATCTGCGCCGGTTATTTGAAAGGCTGCAACTCTGTGTATTCTGTCGGGAGGTAAAGGAGCTGGATCTGGGTTAACTTTGCCAGCTGTCAACCTTTTGCATTTTATACATTGTCGTAAAATTGCTCTTACAACTCTCCGACCTTTGGGAATCCAGAATTTTTCTCTTAATTGTGCTAAGGTCGTTAACACTCCAGCGTGCATTAAGGATCTATGAGTATGCAAAACCAGTCTTTCTAGAAGAGGATGGTCTGGTAAAACTGTAGGATGCGTAAAGTCCTCTGGGTCTTGACTGAGAATCAGTCTCGTTTGAACTTTCAGGATGCCCTTTTCCTCGTAAAACTGTATCGTATCCTTATACTTCTCACGTATTTCAGAGGGCCATTCTGATTGCATGATTTTTATTAGAGTCTCCTCTGCCTTTTGAATCTCTTCACATGAAAGTGAATTAACTAATTTAGGAGAGTTTCTCTTAATATTGTTGCAGAATCTGAGAACATAAGCAGTCATTCGGAGAATCTTCCTATAGCTAGAAAAGTACAGGAATCTATCTCCAAATCTAACTTCGTTTTCTGTGGCTACATTTGTCACAACTGTCTTACGCCGCTCTAGAAATGCTTCATCCGGAGTCTCCGATACCTCAGAACATGGCCAAGATTCTTCATCGTTATACAGCCAGCCGGGACCCTCCACCATTTGCTTTGCAGGAGGTCTGACCAATCACAGCATCGGGTAGCTAGATCAGCAGGGTTGACTTCTCCAGGTACATGTCTCCAGTCATCTATATTGGTCAAATCCCTGATTTCCTTCACTCGATTTCCAACGAATGTGTTCCATGGCTCCTTTTTCTTAATCCAGCTTAAAACCACCATTGAATCGCACCAAAAATAGGTTTTAGAAGTAGTTCGTAGGATAGAATCCACAGTTTCTGCTAATCGAGCGCCTAGAGTTGCTCCCAACAATTCAAGTCTTGGGATTGTGGATTTTTTCATTGGAGCAAGTCGAGCTTTAGCTGCCATGAGTTTGACAGTCACCTGTCCTTTGAATTCACATCGTAGAAAGGCACATGCAGCGTAAGCGTAGGCAGAAGCATCCGTGAAGATGTGCACCGTGAAATCATCGTAATTTTCAGCAAACAATCGTCGAGATATTGCACATTTAGACATGAAATGCATGGTTCTCTCCCAAAGTCTATATTTATGTTCAAGTTCTACAGGCAACACCTCATCCCAGCCTATTTTTCCTCTCCAAGCTTCTTGCATAAGCAATTTTGGTAACAATAAAGCTGGAGCCGTAAAGCCAATCGGATCGTATACACTGTTGATCACAGATAGCAGTACCCTTTTTGTAACTGGCTTTCCTTGGGTGCAATCTATATTTGACGGTAACTTGCAAGAGAGTTCGTCGCTGATTACATCCCAACTCAGGCCAAGTACCATTTGTTTATCTTGATCTTCCTTAGAGTCATTAGAAGCCCAACAGCGCAATTCAAATGCGCCTTCTTTCATTATTTCTATGGATTGCGATTTCAGTTGTTCCAGTTCTGTAACGTCATTAACACTCGTAACTAAATTGTCCACGTAAAATCCTTCTTTTAAATGACCAATTGTCTTCCTGAGGCTCCCTGTTTGGAATTTTTCTTGTTCTAGATGGTAACTTATAGTGGCATTCAGCAGAAAAGGGCTGGAGGAAACGCCGAAGACTACTCGACAATGACGATAAATTCTTATTTTCGAGCATTCAGTGTTCTCCCACCATAAAAATCTTAAGACATCTCTATCTTCAGTTCTCAAACGTATCTGTAGAAATGCCTGTTTCACATCTGCAATTACACCTATGGCACCAGAACGGAATCTTAATAGTAAAGGCAGTATTTTATGTATAAGACTTGGGCCCACACTTAAGCATTCATTCAAAGAGGCATATCCCGGTTTCTTGAACGAAGCGTCGAAAACTGGGCGAACCTTCGTGGTATTGCTTGAGGGCTTAATGACAGGTCTGTGAGGTAGGTAATGGACTTCCTTGGCAGGCTGATCTAATGCGACAGCTTCTATAATACCTTCTGACTCCCACTGTTTAAATACATTATCGTAGGCTTCAAGGTAATTTTCGTTTATCAAACGCTTAGTTGCTGTACGAAGTCTGGATTCTGCTGCGTCGTATTTATCACATAGAGCAGGATGTCCAGCTAGCCATGGTAAAGCCACTTCATATCTTTGATCTTCACAGAGCCTAATTGTTTCCTTAAAATGGGTCAAAGTTTCTTCTTCAAGAAGGCTTTCATTTTCCTTCTCTATGGGATCTGTAATGCCCAAAACTTCCAAGTCCCACATTTTAGGCACGTCCATATTTTGTAAGCTTAATGTGACTAGGTTAACAACTTCCTTTTTCTTTCCCAGTCCTAAAATTGTCCAACCCAGCAAGGTCTCAACTGCAGATACTCCTGAAGATAATACCTCTATTCTGCCAGTCAAAATGCTTCCAAGTATATCAGCTCCCAGAAGAACTCGTATAGGTGGTGAATCTCTTCCAACATCTGTAAGTTTTATTCCTCGGGAAGAAAGCTCAGAAAGCAATTTCCTGTCATGTATTCTAGGCAGGGTTGAGCATATCTTTTGTTGCTCGAGAAGAGACAATGGAGTTGAATATTTGCGATTTAAGCTTTCTACGTTTACCATGTATCTCTTATGCTCAGAAGCAGGGGAAATTCCTCCGCCAAACAGTCCTTGAGAAAATATCTCTCTTCCAGATGGAGAAAGGAATAGTTCTGCAGCTAAATTCTTTTCTATATAGGACCGCTGAGATCCATCATCCAACAATGCTCGAGCACACACTTCCTTGTCTCTATTTCGTAGTCTGATCATAATAGTTTTGAGATATATTTCATGTTCAGAGGGAAGATTTGTTAGCAATGTTTCTGTAGATCTCTGCTCATTATCGGCTGTTCTGTCCTTAGGCGAAAAATTACTTTCCTTTCCCTTGCGTAAATCTGGGCAAAGTAATGGATAATGTCTCCGTTTGCAAATTAAGCATCTCACACTACTATGACACCTTTTTGCTAAATGTCCAACCTTAAGGCAAACGAGACAGCATCTTTTCCTTATAACTTGCGCTTTCCTGTCCTCATAGCTCATATCAAATAACTTTTGACAGTCTTGACTTAAATGAGGGCGGTCACAGAAAATACAATTAAGTTTTGCACCAGTTGTACTTGAAATTAACGTAGCCGCAGTGGGTTCATCTTTATGGACCGATTTCTGACAATCTTTTCGTATAGCACCACCTCCCCTATCTTTACCGAATCCTTCACGAGCTAAACGTATCATTTCTTCTGATTCGACTTCATGGCGTAAAAAGCACATAAGTTTTCCCAGGGATCTCTGACTTGTAGCATCATCAGTACTTTCTGAAATTCTACTCCTTTCCCACGCTCGCAGAACATTTTCTGGCAAACATGACTCCACCAATGGCTCTAGAAAGTCGGCAAATTTTTCTTTTGTGCGGCCTAAGCTTTCCAATGCTCTTAATTTTGTTTCTAGCATATCGTAGAGGGTGGCTAAATCAGGGGCATTCTTTCCAGTCGTAGCATTTTTCAGAACCAGTGAAAGGAGATCGCGGACATATATTTGCACTAAGAGATCTTCTCGGCCAAATCTTAATTTCAACTGTTCGACGGCCTTTGGATAATTTTCAGTTGTTATTGGGAAACTGGAAATTAATCTAGCAGCTCTCGAATCAGGCACCATAGACTGGTATAAATATTGGAATTTGTCTATAGCAGTCAGTTCCTCTGAGTCATGAATTTTTGAAAATATACTCCAAAATGTCAAATATTCCTTAGGATCACCAGAAAACATCTTTAATTCAAATTTAGGTAATTTTAATTTTACCACATCAAGCTCTGGAGGACTTTCCAAAAAAGATCCGAAATCTTTATTTAATAGCGTTTCTATCTTGGATTTAAGCTCAAGAAAATTATCTCTATAATCCTCGGCCGCCTGAAAATCACTTTCGTATTCGGCAGCAGTTTCATTGTTTTCTAGAAGTAACGACGAAATTTTATTCTGAATCTCATCTAAACGTAAGAATTTATCTTGTAACTGAGACTTGACTGCGCGCAACTTATCGCCATCCTTGGCGTCTTCTTTCTTCGCCAAACATTCCTTCAACTTGTTCGCCGTAGTCGTAAATGAAGTTCTTAACGACTTTCGTTTTGTTTTCAAAGCATCCATATTCACATGAAACTTAAAATAGTTTCTTAAAATAATTCGTAATAAATTCTTAATGTCTGTTTATAAAGAAGAACGTAAAGTGAATATATTTTCTGAAACTTAAATCACTTTCGTAAACTTCATATCGTAACTCATAAACAGTAATTTAAATTATTCGTACCTGTACATTTTATAGTTCAGAAATCTTCGAAAGCAGAATTCTGTCCTGTCGCGGACGCCACTTTATTATGACTGAAGACGATCTTTTTCTTATAACTATTTTATTTACCTTATGTACAGGAGCAATATCAAAAACGAAACATGGATGAAATTCTACAAAAACAAAACCTCTCTGTTGCCAGTACCGCTAGCTGAATAACAAGTTACATAATTAGAAAAGACAACAGAAGTGTGAAATATAAAATGAGTGGCAACATATATATTAGTTTCCTTAAATTTGCAGTATCTGTTAAGAAAGTTTATAATTCTTCTACAATTAAAAAAATAAATAATGCTTTTAGAGACAATAGTTTTTCTCATTTACAAAAACATCACATCAAGTGTTTCAAAATATTTATTTACTTCTCCATGAGAAAATTAAAAATAGTTGAAACTGAATTTTTCAAGAAACTTCAATAACTGTGAACTTTTTTTAAAGGAGAAAATTTAGAGTTTTACAGAATAGTTACAGAGTTTTACTATATGAATAAAATCACCAGCTAGAAATTATGTTATTGATGAAATAAATATTTTTATAATAATAATAAAAATGTTTGTAATGTTTTAAACAAAAAAGTTTGCTAAAATAGCTAAAAAGTACTTGTAAAATAAGTAAAATAGTTTAAACGCTACAGTATTGAAATTTAATTCGATTTTAAAGACTAAAAAAGTGTTCATTATGGCAGGATAACAGTTTTCATAAAACAAAGCTAATTTCATTTTATTGAATGCCGCATTCCATAATCACATGATTCGTGGTTGATTCTGATTACATAAGATTTCAAAGTCTACCAATTTGGCCATTAAGATTAGAACATGATATATCTGGTTTTATTAGAGAGGCATGGTTCTTTAATATATATAAATTATGCAAATATATTCCATTATTATTTTTTTAAAAAAAATATAAGTTACTTCAGTTTATTATATTTACTTAGAGAACTTTTATAATAAATAAAAAAATTGGATAAAGCCCAATGCAATCCTACCGAACAAGTACAAACGTTTTTTGAGGAATACTAGTTTAAAACAAAACAAAAAAGCGATGGATAGATTACATGTTCTTACACAATTTTGCTTTTTAATACAGTTTTTAGAATCAAAACAAAACAAAAAATATTCATGCTTTATGACGCAGTATTTTGTCTTTTTTATGACAAAAATACCATAAATTTATAAGATAATCAAAACTTCACAAGAATAGCAATGTTTTTTCTGAAATTTTTTTATTTTTTAGCTCAAGCAAACGATTCCTTTATCATAGTTTTCACTTTTCTTCAAAATCTTAAAAGCTCATGTGACGATTACATTTATTTTTACGATTTAATTCAGCTGAGGAAATTTTTTCGTACATCGGATCAATCTGGGCAACTATTTAACAACTACTTTTTTGAGGTACTGAGTGGCAACATTGGCTGCATATGAAAATAAATCTTATTTTTCATTCGATCGTATTTGTGTCATTTTTTATTGAAATAATCAAATTAATTGTAATCGTTTCGTTTACATCTGGCAACATCTTTAGTGTTTACCTTTTCTGATGTAATGATTGCTGTGTGCTTTCAAGGTGCTTAGAATCTACACTTAATAAATCCTACTGCAAAGTATTTCTGCAACAGGTTATGGCCCAGGAATCCCTGAGATTTGTTAAGTGTCTTCGTGGAGAAAAGATTATTTTTTTTTTGAAAGAAAAATTATAAGTTAAAACACGCGTGTGTTTGTTAGGCCTAGCACGTGTACAGAGACTGAAATGGAATTCAAAGCTTCATATTGGAAAGCTTGTGGGAGCTGCAAATTGGAGTAAATGGAAGCGGCAAATTGAACTCTTGTTGCGACATCACGATGTTCATGATGTTGTTTGTGGAGATCGGGAATGCCCAAGATTACCGGCCGAGGCTTCAGCTGAAGCAATTGCTGCGTATGAGAAAGCGCAGAAGCTTTCATTAAAGATGACTCCCTGGCACAACTGATTCTTGTGAGCAATATGGATGGCAGCAATGCTGAATTGACATCGGTTTGCAACACAGCTAAAGTGTGTGGGAAAAGTTGCTGTCGGTATATGAGCAGAGTTCCGGGCAAAGACTCGATCGTTTGATGGAGAAGTTTTTTCGCAGTGAAAAGAACTGGAGGATGATATTGCAAGCCATATTGCAAAGCTGCAAAGGAACTTTAGCGAATTAAACGACGAGCTGAGGCGTGTTGCTAAAAAACATTGCCGGATCTCCTGCTGATGAGCAGAATCATGTCTACATTGCCATCAGAATATTTTGAGTTCAAGAGTGTTTGGGACTCAGTTCCCATAGAGGAGAGATCAGTCAATAAATTAACTGAAAGACTTCGCCTTATTGAAATGAGGCTACCTTCAAAGTCAACAGATTCCACAGCCCTGGTTGCTACTAGGAAGAAAGTTTTCAAGAAACCTGAGAGAAAATGTTACGTCTGTCGTAAACCAGGTCATCTTGCTAAGGACTGTTGGAAGAAAGGAAGTAAACCAAAAGTTGAAGGTGATGCTTTTGTGTGTACTGTGGAAGGTGTTCCAGAAAGTGAAGTGTGGATTGCCGACAGTGGAGCTTCTGCTCACATGACTAAGCACAAAAATTATTTTGTGGACTTCACTAAATTTGTCTCACCTAAGCCAGTATATGTGGGAAATAGTGATGCAATTGTGGCTTATGGACATGGAACTGTGAATATTGAAATTAAGGTCAATAGTAAATGGGAGAAGCATCATCTGACAGAGGTGTGGTATGTTCCTGACATTAGTAAAAATCTATTTTCTATCAGTCAGACCTTAAAAAGGGGTTTCAAGTTCCAGGCATCAAAAGATGAGTGTTCCCTCTTGAGAGATGGCAGAGTGCGCTTGAAAGGAGTAAGAACTGTGCATGGCTTGTATGCATTAGAAATACGTGTTCTTTATCCAAAAGTATGTGTTGCTGCTGAAGTATGTGTTGCCTCGGCAGACCAATCCTTACAATTGTGGTATGAAAGACTGTGTCATCAAAACAAGGCTCATGTTAAGGATATACTGAGAAAATATCAAATAAAGGTGATGCAAAAGACAGCCAAATATGTGATGGATGTTGTTATGGCAAGCAGAGTCATCGTCCCTTTGAAACAAGGAACAAAAGGCTACTACGCCAGGAGAATTGATAAATATAGATGTATGTGGTCCAATGCAGCAACAGTCTCTAGGAGGTGCTAAGTACTACGTTTGTTTCAAAGATGATTTCACAAATACCGTCGGGTATTTTTCATGCAGTCCAAGAATGAAGTTTCCAAGTGCCTTGAAACGTTTCTTAATGAAGCGAAAAATACTGGGCATATGATCAAGGAGGTGCTAAGTGATGGTGGAGGAGAGGTTATAAATTCAACAGTGAAGAGTCTTCTTGAAAAATCAGGAATCTCTTCTCGTATGTCAATGCCTTACACGCCTCAACAAAATGGAGCTGCAGAACGTGAAAACAGAACTATTGTTGAAAGTGCGAGATCTATGATTTATGCTACAAACCTTCCTTTGAAACTGTGGGCAGAAGCAGTGAATACGTCTGTTTATGTGTTGAACAGAACAGGGCCAACATCAGTTTAAAGACAAAAGCCCTTATGAACTGTGGTTTTCCAAAGAAGTGATCAATATTGACCTCCTGCATGTATTTGGAACCGAGTGCTTTGTCCATGTACCTCAACAAAAAAGGAGGAAATGGGACAAAAAGAGTGTTAAAGGAGTTTTTGTTGGCTACAATGGTGAAAAAGATGGTTATAGAATATGGATAAAAGATCAGAACAAGGTTATCCTGAGTCGAGATGTGATATTCCAAATAAAAAACTTAGCTGTGTTCCTGATGTATCTTCTACTAATATTCAAAACTCAGATATGGAAATAGTGAAAAAGCCGCTTCAAACACCAGAAGCAGATGTGGAAAAAGAAATGGAGGAGATATCGTGTAATGCTGAGGATACAGAAGAAACCTTAGTTCAGCAGAGTAGCAGAAATTTGCGTGACAGGTCCATATTAAAGATGCCAGCCAAATTTGACAGCTTTGTTCTATTGGCAAGAACACATAGAACCTGAGACCTACAAAGAAGCAATGGCTTCTGAAGATAGCGACAAATGGCTTGCTGCTATGAAGGAAGAGTTGGAATCTCTATCCAATAATAACACCTGGATACTTGTAAATTTATCCTCTGACAGAAAAGCCATAGGTAATAGATGGGTATTCAAGGTGAAACAAAATGCTGATGGAACTGTACAGCGTTTTAAAGCTCGACTTGTTGCTAAAGGATACAGCCAAAAATTTGGAGTTGATTTTAGTGAAACTTTCAGTCCTGTAGTTTGGTGGATACCATCAGAACTGTCCTGAGCATTGCTGCTGCTCGAAAACTTGAAGCTAGGTCAGTTTGATGTAAAAACTGCTTTTCTGTATGGAGACTCTCCGAGGATATCTACATGACTCAACCTGAAGGATTTAGTGATAGTTCTGGTCAGGTATGTAAGTTACTAAAGTCTATATATGGTTTAAAACAAGCTCCAAGGTGTTGGAAT
>BMAO01018101.1:0-76237 GCA_019973975.1 Trichonephila clavata | reverse complement strand
AAAAAAAAGTATACTTCTAGAACTACAACTTTTTTAGTTCATAAAACAAGTCATTCCTTTTAAATTAACAGTATTTCGATACATATAGAAGTAAAATTTTCTTGTGCTTATTTCTTTTATTTTTTTTTAATGCTATCGTTTTTATATCCGACGTAAAACGAGCACTCTTATGTTTCGATCTTATTTTTTATGTTAAAATTGCGTGTTATATACACTTGAGTTTACGGTAATTAAATGAATTGGATAATCAGACTCCACCACCCACTGCAAGGTCCAATCTTACGAAATTTTAATTAACCTTTAAAAGCATTGTCCTAATATTCTCTATTTCAGAGTTCCCACAAGCACAAACCACTTTTGTTTAAAGTGTCTAAAGACTGGTCAGCGCACAATGGTCTTTTGTGGTGATCTAATTATCCACCCCTTTTGTTATGCGTCCAGAGGATAAAATTAAGACTTGGACGTGGGAAGGGGTTCCAATCAGACTTCTACCAATAGTTATGCGTGGCCACCCAATACAGAATCAGATTCCCACCGAAAGGTGGTTGGAGCAGACGTCACGAATTTGACCACACGAATCTACATACGCTAATGAAGGGAACTACTTATTATGTGCCCCAGGGGAAGCATTTTACTGGTTGACCAATCATATTTCATTTCCTAATTTGAATGATTCGTTACGTGTTTGAACGTAATTTAAGTTCGGTATTGACCCAAAATGTTGGTTTCGAGAAACATCTGTAGAATTATGGCAATTTGGATGATGGATTAACAAGGAATATTGCACATTTCGTGTTACACTGAGAGACACATTAGCCCGTTTTTCTTCTTTTTCTGATGTCTTTGTTATCCACACTGAAACCTAATTAAGTTATTAAATAACTATTGTAGTGTAAGGGCACAAATTTCGAATTTCCATCACAATTTTGTTTTTGTATAACGTAAAAGCACGCAGTATTTTTGACTGTGCATCGAAATACTGTAAATTGAAGGAGTTATTATGTATCAAAGTCGCATTCAAAATTAACATGGAGGAATCGTAATAATTTTGAGCAGCTTTCAAAGGAAGAATTTCACACATTACTATCTAAACTTTCACAACTCGGTGAATTCAGAACTTTGAATCTTGATAAATTTAATGTGCATCAACAACTATAATAATAAATACTTATAAATCTAATTATTAATATTTTTTTCCTATGGGCTGCATTTCGGCAACCAAACCTTAACAAACACGGGAAATCTACAAGTATAAGAGACAATTTATTGGTGGCGCCATCTACTGGTGGCACCCGCTACCAAATATTGACCCTTGAATTTATTCAATTTAAGCTCTCTCGTCAGTGAGTGAGAAAAATTTAACGTCACGCTGTTCATTTTGGCGATGGACCTTGTAATTTTGGACCATGGTTTAGTGACGAGAATGACATCTGAGCAGCTACCTCTTCTCATAACATCCACACCATACTAACGATGAGCTTTCTTGTTGGATACTAAATATCGTCGTCATTTAATTTTGCCGAGTGTATCAGAGCCAAATTGATACTTATTGGATCTTTCACATGCCACATAATCCTATGACATACGTACCTACGTTTTTCGCATCCAAAAATGTATCAACTCCATCCGGGATCGAACCCGTAACCTTGGGCTTGTGAGATGAGCACTCTGCATCTAAGCCACCAAGGTGATCTATTTTGTAATAGTTTTTGGTAAACTTCAAATGGATGTTCACTTATACTTTTAAGCAAATTCATCAATTCAAAAATCATCGACAAATGCTTCGATATAAAGCCAGTAGTGAAAAACTATTGACGACCATGTTCAAACACATTAATCCTCATTACCGTGCTGAAAAATAAAACTATTGTTAATAATTTGTAAAATTATTTTCTCATAATTTGTTGTGAAAACTAATCAAAATTTTTGCATTTATTTTCTACATAAACGAATGCAGTGGAATATTACCAAAAATACAGTCGAATACGTACGTACTCGAAATATTGCAAGTTTAATGAACTGCACGTCAACATTTAGATTCGTTCTCTTGTGGCGTCATCTACAAAAATAACACCCATTTTTGTTTCGATTTTGAATGTAACTATTGCGTTTCAGCTAACTTAATAATGCAGTTATAGGATGTATAATATATTTCAAGTGTACTCATTTTATTCAAGTAGAGACTTTATATTATTCTTTTAAATCATTACCAAGTTATTTGTTAATGGAGCAATACGAAAGGAGCAAGAGGAATTTTTTTTTCATGTTTGTGTGGAAACAATGACAGGATTTGGCGAAGCTTCTTGATATGGCAACGTCTTTTAATTACTCGTTTACATAAGAGAAAACTCGAATTTTTTATCTCAGATAAAATTCGGTTCAAAAGAAAATTCTTCTCCTAACAGTTATTTTGCAATAAAATGTACGTTAATTAATGTAAATCATGCATTTATTTTTTGTTTAAAGCTGTTTCAGTTGTTGCCCTTACAATAAATTCATTTTATACTAATAAAACCATTTTAAAAAATCAAATTCATCATCTTTATTTTTAGAAATATTTATTTCTAACTGTGATTTGGCATATTTATGCCTACTGTTTCATTATAACTAATGTTGATTTTTTTAATGCATGTATTTGTAAAAATCTATTTTATTTAAAATTGTGAAAATTAACAAAAGATGCGATTTCAGAAAGATATTGGTCCGATTGTCTTTCTTGTGCAACTTTTAAATCATGAAAGTAAAAATATGTGTGTGCATTCTGTTTTATTTTTTTTAAGAATTCATTAGCCCCAGCTTTCATGTTTATTCATACATTAGCAGGTATAAGCCGTTCTTCTCGCACTGGGAAATTGAAAAATGCAACGATCAAGATAGAAAGATAAAAATATTATGAGATGAATAATTAATTAATATTTTCAATAATTTTAAGTAAATTGCAAGCTCAACTATGAGGAAATATAACGTAAAATAAATGACGCTGAATAACCCGACAATTCCTATGTTCATCTATCCCTTAATCTATAATGTCTAGAACTAATAGTTAAATATTATTGTTATCACCTCTGTAGGTAATAATTTTCACAATATCTAATATTAACGGATCTCTGCTGAACGGAATAAACATGCTTGTCATACATGAAGTCTGGAGCACTCGCGCAGCTGGTCTTGTGTGGGCTATGTATCAAAATTCCTTGGGAGCTCTGCAAAGGAATTTCTTTAATATTTTACGATATTTTTCTTACACATGTTGGGGTCCCTGTAGCTTGGGGGTTCTGTATGTTTGATTGCGGCGTTATCTACGCCCCTGCTCTGTGGTTCTAATAGACCTCAAAACGGGATATTTGGAGTCAAAATTTGCAAAATTCACTCTTGTACTCAATAAAATAAACATGCTTACCAAATTTCAAATTTCTATGTATAATAGTTGTGAAGATGATTAAGTGAGTGTGTCGCTTTTCTCCTGTAAATAATACCAATTTTGTTTCTCGTATTTAAAACTTTGTATATATTCTAAGCACTTAAATTATTTTAACGTAAATCTTTAAACGAAATATTTTAACATGCATTATCTACAAATTGGTAAGGTATTATAAAAAATTGTAAAAGCAAAATTGTTTTAGACATTTCTACAAACCGCTTTCTTCAGATGATTCCACACACACAAATTAAAACTATTGCATTTGTTGTTTAGTTTTCACAATTTACATTTCCTAAAATAACAATAATAATAATAATAATTTTAAATCAATTGCATGCATGTTCTGCGTATCATATACATAACTTGGAAGATTTATTTGTTTTGACAGAGTATTTTTCAAAATGTAATTAATTTATACATTAGGCAATCAAAAAGGGTTTTACTTAAGGAAACCTCTCAAAATATTTCTATATAACTAAATTTTAAAACTATACTGATAGGCACTCTTAGAAAATAAATTTCCATACAGTTGTAACATTTTCAAATTCCTGGATTCAAAAGTATAGAAATTCTTCTAAATAAAATTGTTCATCCATAATGTAAAGGTCGCAAACGGCACTGTATCTTTCATAAAGATATACGAATGGAATATATGATAAGGTGAATTTAAGAAATTCTTTTGGAAAATATTATATGAAACTCCATTTCTTCGAGATATACGGGGAGAAGATACGAGTTTTTTGGAAGATATGCTATATCATATTTATTTCAACCTCCTTGAGATCCAGTTGCGAAATATTGGAATTATATTTTCTTTTGAATATAGTGCAATGTTTTTTATTCCAATTTAATGCTGGAATTTAAATAATTAAGTGGAAATGGTCAGTTTGTGTAACATTTAACTGACCAAAATCACGATATTACTTGCAGCTCGACAGATATTTAGAGAGCCCTTATGACGCAAAGGTACTATACATTTACAAACATCTCTCCATGCCTTCTTCGAGATTCGAGCCCGGGCCCTCGACGCAGCAGTCAACTTCGCTAATCCCTATACCGGATGGACGACTCAGAAAAAATGAAATATTTATTCAAAAAACAATTTTAATTCTGTAAAACTTCAGAAATTTTAAGAAATATCTCACTTAAAGTTTCCAAATAATCTATAAATTTCGTGAAGAAAACGTTTTCTTAAAAACAAAATAATAAATGCGGGACTTATTATTTTCCAGACAATTACTTTGCATTAGGCAAGTTTTTAGACACACGTTAATATTTAGTTTCCAAATTATAAGTACAAAAACGAATCAATAATTTAATTATTGATAACATTTAAAGCAAAACTTTGTATAAATATTAATTTCTTTAGAAAAGTAAAATCTAAAAATTATGTATGCTTATTTATTATAGAATGTTTCTTAAACAACGAATCAAAAAAGACTTTAAGAAAAGCAAGCTGCCATCTTTTCTTTAAAATTTATTTTCAGAGGCTAAACATACGTAAATTATTTATTCCTTAAAAATATAGCATAAGAAATCTTTAAAATGTAATCATCATTTTAAATATCAAATTGATATTCTCACACGTGCTTCATTATTTCATGTCTTTAGGCACTAAACTAAATTTAATTAACACTTATTTAAATTTTTATGTTGTTTATTTAACGGTTTTTAAGTGAATAAATTATTGTATAAGCTAATAGAGCAAACTAACCATGCATATTAAGATTTTTTTTTTAAAAAAAAAGGAACTTTTGAACCAAAGTTTAATTAAAAACTACTCCGAACTTCATTTCCTGCTAAATTTATTTTGCACACGAAAAAGCATTTTTCACATTTTCGAAGTCATAATGGAAATAATATTCCCCTCAAGTGTTCTTTGTTCTTTCTATTTAATTTTATGGTCTCACGTCCTTTTTCAAATTTTCAAAAGTAAGCAAATTTTATTCTTGTACGCTGTTTCTGAAAAACTAATCAGGAAAATTAATGATTCTGCTCCTTTAAAGTGAAAAACACCAAAAGTATCCAGATAAGTTTTTTCCCATTTAAGTTAAAGGTTCGCAGATTTTAATGCATAATCTGTTGGGAATTTCATTTTTGCCTTTGTAAAGGAAAAATATATTTTTTTAATGTAATAAATGTTTTTCAAAAAGCAATGTGATATACGAACACATACAGTATTTAAAAACCAAATCTCCGAATGTCTTGATGTTGTTAATGACATCTGATCGGCAAAGAGCTAAATTATACACCTGTCGTTAGCCGTAGCTTTGAGCACCATACAAGTGGCAGTACGATTTTTCCCTGTTCAACCCCGATTTTAAGGGAGAGCACCCTGGGAGTGGTCTGGGTCCTCCCACCAATCTTCTTCTACCAACCTCGTGAGAGGACTTACGGCTCGACGGCTCCTTAGATTGAAACACACACACACACACACATATATATATATATATATATATGCGCGTGTGTGTGTGTGTCCTTTTTATTAACTTTTAATTCTCTAGTCCTTCAAGACAACTGTTTAATTATTTTAACTAGTTCACCGCCTAACGGGAACTTTTTGACTTTTTGAATAAGACCCATCCCCCAGCCCATATCATGTGATTCCCTATATAAATGGCGAGATCTCTGGAATTCTCTCTCCTTGTTCTTTGTCTGCCTTCAATTTGTGTAACCGGCTGCAGCATGTTTTGTGTCCGCTTCTTGTTGCATTGGAACGCTATATGTTAAATGTTCAATAAACCGTATTTACTATTTCAAAGGACTGCCTCTCACCAATGCCTTCAAAAATAAAACATCAACCACCTTAAATAATAAATCTTATTAAGAAATCCCTTTCACTGGCCACGTCTTTACACGCACGCACGCACGCACACACACACACACACACACACACATATATATATATATATATATATATATATATATATATAATGCAAAGACAATATAGTTAAAGCAATATTCTCTCTCTGCAGCTGTTTAAAATTTCTATCAAATAAATTATACGTAATTGTGAGATATTTGAGTTAATCAATACTAACTAAAATAGGGAAGATTCAAAAGTCCTAGTGTGGATTTGGAATAAAGGCTCGGGTATGGGTGATTGCTTTTTGAAAAATTTTAAATTCATTCTATAATGCGTTTAAATACCCTGGGGTTTGATTGGAGATTTATTTCAATCCAAAGAATATTATGAAGGGATTTTTTTTTTTTACTGGATATATTTTTAAATTCGTAAGATTTATCTAGAAAATTAGTATGACTCTTTGTTTTGATTAATTTTTAAAGAAAGCGTTTCATATCGCACCTTTTGAATAAAAGATTTTTCCGAAGTTTACTGCTTTTACTCAGTCATATTAACATTTCTAAAAATATTAGACTCAAATAAATAATTTTAATTTCTCCGATAGTTTTCTAATCAGGCTTCTTCAATTAGGTTTTCTGTAGTCCTTTATACATAATTATTGCTTTAAATTTTCGAATAATAATTATAATTATCAAGAATACCTCTATTTTTTGTATTCAGAAAAATTATTTTGCATTTATTATACAAAGAAAACATGATACACCTCATGAATTTTATTTAAATTTATATTTCTGATTTAATACAAATACAGCATGGAAAATAAGTTTAAATTAGATCTACTTATGCTATACCATTTATCTTTACGTTGTGAAAATTATAAACAAAATCTTAGTAAATTCTTTACAGCGTGTATATTGTTTACGAATTCTGAATTTACCAAAAAGTTCCACTTTCACTCGAATAAAAATACACATATAAAAAGCTTATTCTTTGCTCTCTTCCAACTGCACATCGAGCAGATGCAACGTCTTAAATAACTCATCTAATATAACTCGGGATTTTTTTTCTGAAAAAAAAATTAAATTCAAACATTCGGTGCTCACAAATATATTTTACTTTGTTTCCGCGGAATTTAAATAACGCCTCGTGCGGGGAGGAGCTTAATAAGCTTAAATAGATACGCGTGCAGGAATGAGATGAAGACGGTGAAAATAAAAATGAGTTTACAGAAGGTAAAATACAAAGAAGAACAAACGTCTGTAATGAAGTTAAACAAATGGACATGCAATCCTATTTCTCATCTCAGGAAAAAAACTAAAAAAAACCTCGGTTTATGTAAGGGGCAAGAATTCTCTCAAGAAACAAGGATTGAATAAGTAGCTTGCTTATACTGCTAGAGTTTTAAAACAAATACAATAAATAGAACGAAGTTTACTTTTGTATATAAATTTTATTTAATCATAAATTGTGATATTTTTTTCAATACAGTCAATGGTTCTTTTGTTTTTTCGCCTACAATGGCTGCTTCATTCATCCCTGCAGTCAGTCGCACATTTCTGATTGGCTTACATACACTTAAAGGGGGGGGGAATACCCCTTTAAGAACTTTTGTTAATAAATCCGTTACAGACTAAACATTCTTATGTAACGTAATTTCTACTACTTTAAAAGACTGCATTAAAAAGGCTTATCATTTGGTTAATATTTTGGTCGATTATTTTGTACTTTTGCAAAGGAGAAAAAATGTCAAACTACATTGATATGAGTTCCTTTAACGAAAAAGTAAAACATATTTATTATACATGTTACCGGCAAAGTATGAAATCCGGCATTCTATAGAATGCCTAGGCATTGTATAGATTGCCTAAATCTAGCCGGCAATGTATGAAATGATTCCTATTTCACACATTGCCTAGGCATTCTATAGAATGCCTACTGAGAAACTGGCAAAGTATGAAATACATCTCAGATTCGTGTCGAATATTATCAATTGGCAAGACATAAAATTTTAACGAGTGTCTCAGGCTCAAAATTTGTTAATTGTACATTGCTGTTTTTTCGGGAATGTCAAAATACTCAATTTTATTTAAACTTGTTCAACAAAAAATTGGTTTTTTCCTGTGCTACCTGAAAATGGAGGAGCAAGCTATAGTGCTGGCGAAGGAGCCATGGTCTGTAGCAGGGGTCGGCAACCTATGTCAGACGTGCCACATGTAGTACGCGGTACAATTCTCAGTAGCCCGCTGCACTACTCAACAAATCTGTAAATTTTTCAATTGTTTCAAAAATGCTCTACTGTGTGATTCGGTGAATCATATTGGTAGATTAATTTGACACACAACAGCTAAAAGGTTGCCGGCCCATAGACATGAAACAACTATTCGACTGCTAGTTGTCGAAAATTCGAGTTGATGCTGCAACAAAAAAGGGGTTTTCTTAACTGAAACTGCTTACTAGAAGTTACTAACTGATATAAACAATGCTAAAATGACTACTAAGAAGGAACCCAGGGACTATTAGTTTCTGAATAGCTATGATGTGATGTTTGCGGAAAATAAAAGTGAACTTATTTAACCTGTTAAAGAAGGCGTCAGTATCATAAAACACAGTGGTCCCCAACCCCTGGTCCGTGGATCAAAGGGTATCGGGACACTCAAGGAGCATTAAATTATTTCCATTATATTTACTGGGGTGTATTTTTCTCGAGTTTGGGCGATTTTCCATGGAAATCACTTCATATTTTATATGAAATCATTTTATAATTATTTTTTGGGGAAACTGAATTTTATTCTGAAGGCATGTTTAAATACAATTAAATTATAAAACTAAAACATTTTAAAATATAAATAATCAACGTCCTACCCACAGCGGGCCGCCATAAAATTATCAAACGTTGACCGGTCGGGAAGATAAAAACGTTGGCAAGAACTGCTATACAGTATTACGTCACGGATTCTTTTTTTATTCCCAATGGGGCTGCAGATTGGTATTTTTACCATTTTCAGACTTAGTACATTCCCCAGATGCTGGTATCCCTTTTTAGTGCGGTACCATGTAGGCGATACCAATAGCCGCCGGAAATTTTGATACCCAGTTTCCTTCCTAGAGGGAGGTACCTGAGCACTGACGATGTGAACTTGTTCTAGGAATTTAATTTGCCAAGAGCAAAATTAAATTCCGGATTCTGGGGATGTGATAGAATTCTGAAAGAACCTTCAAACAAATACAAAAATGTTACACGTTATGATATTGAACTGTACATCCACCTTTGTGAACCTAGCCAGAAAAAACTGAAAATTATTTAAAAGTATTGTAGTAAAAACTTTGATTTTCTTCCAAACGCAAATATATTGGCACTTGTAATGAGTGGGAAATAGGATGGTTTCTATCGACTTGAAACTTCAGAAGGAATTTTAATACAAGTATATGCAAAATCATATTTAAATTATAATTTTTTTTATTGGCAGTCTCATTATTTTGTCAGAATAACATTTGTACTTTTAGGAATGTAAATCATTGAAATAATATCCTTATCATGAGTTTTTTCATACTTTGCCTAAATATCTTTAGGCTTTGTATAGAATGCCTAGGCATTCTATACAATGCCTAGGCAAAGTATGTAATAAATCTCGTATTTCATACTTTGCCTAAAAACGTCCGGCATTGTATAGAATGCCGGCATTTCATACTTTGCCGGTAACATACACAAAAATTGATGTACTTGGAAAGAAAGAATAATGAGCAAGAAAACGATGATACCTATCAATTGCTAATGTTATAATATTTTATTATTTTATGGAGACTTACATTATTTGTAAAAGCTCAGTAAATTAAAAAAACAATGTTTTAATTTAAAGTAAAAAAATGCCTTAAATATAGAGTACAAAACTTAGTTATAACAAAACTAAATGAGTTTGCTTTTTAATAAGCTCTATTTTTTTCTATATAAAATACACAGAATGATTCTATAGACATTTCAACACTTTTAAAATTGTAAAAAAACTTTGGACTTTAATTATTTTTTTGCTAGGATATATTTATATGTTTTTTAAAACAACGCAATAATTTAAACTTGAAAACGTAAATACTGATCCAACTTAAATCAAGCACATTTAGTAACTCAAAATTAAATACTCAATATTACTTTCAATACAAGAAATTATCAATTATCAGTATTTCCGCTTATGAAATTTCTAAGAATAAATTAATCAAATAAGCATCTCTCTGGTGATGGAATAATTTTTTTTATAACAACATCTTGCAGCAAAGCTTGTTTTAAATAGAACATAAATTTAAATATTTCTCGCGATCACAAAGTAAATGTAGTTGTTTCAGACAGTTTATAACATAAAATAAGCAAATAAATATAATAACGACCAATTATAAATATGAGAACAACATCTCTAAGATTAAACATAATCACAATTATGTTCCTTCTCCTTTAAACCTACATGAACAAATTAACTTCCCCAATTATAATTATAACTATGATACTATGCAAGATCAATACATAAATTATTTTCGTTATAATAAGTGCAATAATAGTAGATGTAAAACTTGTCCAATGTTAAACATGGAACAATATGATAATACTTCTAATTTTTTCTCATGTAAAACCTTCAATTGCATCTATATGTTAAATTGTAAAATTTGTAATTTTAAATATATTGGCCAAACTAGCAATAATATCAATATTCGTTTAAACCTGCATAGATCAAATACCAAAAATTACAAATATAATAACAATAATAATTCTAAAATTGAAATCAAGCACTTTCATCTACATGGCTTTGAAAATGTTGAAATTTCTATTCTTAGAATAGTCCCACAAGCTAAAAATAGACTGTGGTGGGAGAACCACTTCATTAAATATTTTAACACTATATATCCTTATGGTCTGAATACCATACACTTTGGTAAAAATGTGTTACTGAGCATTCAACAACATAATAACAAGGAATAATTTTATAATAGTGATAATGTAATAAAAGTTAAACTAATAAAAAGAGGCAAAAGGAAGAAAAGAAATAGTAAACTACCAGTTGAGATTGCTCCTAAAATTAATGATTTGTGTATTAACTTTGAAAAGTCTTTTAACATTAAACATATTAAATATTTCCTGTTTGGTTTGAACAAAAAAGAAATCAAGTATACTAAAGTTATCCTCGATAAGCATAATTTTCAAGATTGCCATGCCTTACATATTATTAAAGATATTATTAATTTTCTCATTCATAAATTCAATATAAAAGATAAAGATTTGGTAAATAGTACTACTGAGTATTGTACAATTTTATTCATGAATAAATCTTATAATAACATTAATTTTTCAAAAATATTTAATAAATATGTGCATTGCTTACCTATCAATAATGTTTGCATTAAAATGGCTTTTAAGTATCATAAAAAAAATTGGTAGCTCAATTTTTAACTACAATAAGATTAATGATTTGCAAAATAATACCTTTCTTTGTAATTGTAAGGATTATCCTGAATTTATAAACGAGCATCGCAAACATGTTGTAACAGGCAATTTAAATATTGTTGAAGATAATACTCTTAGGGAAATTATGTCTAAAGGTACTAGTTATAGATTAATGATCTCCAATAATAATAATGCCATAAAAAAACAAATTTCTAAAGATATTTGTAACTTCATTACTAAATTAGCAATTAAATACACTTTTCCTATTGAAGCTTTTAATGAATTTAAATGCAATGTTTTAAAAGAGTTACTGAAAAATAACTATAAAACTGATTGTGGATTAATTTACAAAAATCTTAAGCATCATATTGTAGAACTACAAAAGAATTTCATTATTGTTTATGTTGATAAAGTTCCGGGTAATTATGCAATTATTTGCAAATGGTTGTATGCTGATATGCTTAATAGACATTTTCATAATAATAATGCTTTTAAAAAATCTAATTCTAGCAATAGAGAAATTTTTAATCGAATTTCTGCTTTTTATAAAAAAATTAGATTTACGCATTTCGGATATTAAATTCCCTCATATTTTCTTAACTCCAAAATTTCATAAAAATCCTATTAAATTTAGGACTATAACAAACGGCTTTAAAACTTATATTACACTTCCGGGTAGAAAGCTACAAAAGATTATTCAATCCACATTAGACAGTATTGATAATTCGATTATAGTTAAGAATAGCTTGGATATCATTAAGTACATGCAAGATAAAAAAATTATTTCTATTCACACCTATGACTTTGAAGATTTATTTAATTCCATAGATATTGGGGATATGGTTAAAATTCTCAAAATAGCCTATAACAAATATTCTTTGAATAAACTAATTAAGTATGATAAATATCTTTCAATTATTCATCTAGTACTATATGAAAATTATATTTTTCACAATAACTCTTATTATCAGCAAATTAAAGGTCTTCCACAAGGAGGGCCTGCTAGTAACTGTTTAGCCAATATTTATCTGCACTTTTATGAATATGATAACATTAGTTTCGATTCTTGTTACTTTTTTAGATACATAGATGACTTAATCATCTTTAGTAATATAGTAAATTTTGTTCCTAGTTTTAAATATTATCCCCAATATCTGAAATTATTAAAAACCAATTATAATAATGACTCTGCAAACTTTTTAAACCTACAATTAATTGTTAAGAATAATATACTAATTAGTAATATTTTTGATAAAAGAGACTCTTTTGATTTTAACATTATTAAAATGCCTTTTTTGGGAAAGTAACCTACATCTCTCTCTCTCTCTCTATCTATTTTTAGAAATATCATCTTAAATTTTATGAAAAGAAATAACGATTTAGTCACAGATAATGATGTTAAGCAAAATAATTTTAAGCTATTCCGCAATAATTGCTTGGAATACAACTATCCAAGTAACTTCATTTTTAAATATATTTCTAAATTATCTCTCTAATTCTCCTTTTCAAAGTTTAAGTATTATTCTTTGTTTTTTTCTCCTTCTGTTTTTTATTATTTTCAATTTGTTTTTGTTTGCTTTGTTTAATTACAAAAAAAACTATCCAGGTGGCGCCACTAATTTTTGCATCTGGTTTTACCAACTTAACACGTCATTTTTAACGATCATTTAGCGCATTGCTCTCGTACGTACAGTTTTTTCCCGCTCTCCGGTTATTTGCATTTTTTCTTTCCCGCTCTCCGGTTATTTGCATTTTTTCATGTAAGTTTTTGCTTCATTATTCCTTTTCAAAATTATTTTTATCTGTATTTTGTTAGGATTCATTTCCTTTCATATTTTCTATTATTTTTATTTTATTTTTCTTTTGGTTGCAAATTACACGTGGTTGGTTTTAGGCCTAACTTTTCAATATTGGTATGTTTTCCTGTTATGTATAAAATTTCTGCTGAACAGGGGAAGGTAGGAGCCATAAAATATATTTAACCCTAATTTTGCTGGCCCTAATTCAGCAACAGCTTTAGAAATCATAACAGGTCTTCATTTTAGTCTATTGACTCTTTTGGCTTCTTACATTTTAAAGTTCTAATTCTGTTCCATGTTACACATACGCTTAGTTAATTCTTCTATAATAGACTCTTCCATCATTTTTAAAGTGTGTTTCTTGAAATCTGGTTTAAATCTTCTAGCTTTGTTAGTGATATTATTTTGTATTATCAATTTTATTATGCCATGTATTTCTTTCATTTTATGTTACTATATATATATATATATATATATGTGTGTGTGTGTGTGTGTGTGTAGTTCACAATTCTTATATAACAATCAGAAACTGCACTTTGCTACGCATCAAAAAATTAAAGTGATGAAAATTGTCGCATCTTGTTTCTCAGGCGTAAACTTATTTCTACGCTGGAAGAAAATTAAAATGTTTGTTTAATAAATTTCTGTTAAATTTTATGTCATGTTAATATTACTTATATTCTTCGGTTTCATGTTATTCAATTCAAAACTCAACTTGAAAAAAAATTTCTCTTGTATTTGATCTTTTAATTAAATTTTAATTACTTCAACTTTTGAGTTTCCTATCTTCCAATACTTTTCCATCAATCAGAGAAACAAAGCTTATAAGTAGTTCGCTCTACACAAAACCAACACAAATAAAGTAAAAATGAGCGCAAATTCTTCCTCCCCTTAAGCAATTCAATAATATCATTGAAGACTCCACTTCTCTGAAGTACGCATCACAGGATTCGAACGGTAGGGGGTGTGGGTGTGTATTTATTTTGCAAAGTGCTTAAAGCTAGACGATATCCGACACATCTGTTGCTATCGATATTCACATCATCCTTCTTCATTATCTTCCCAGCTTTGAACTGAAAATATCGATGAAAGAGTGGGCCGGAATCGATATCGTTCCTGCCATTCACAACAGGAAGCGATCGAAGTAAAGAGGAACTTGTCACGATGAGTTATCCTTTGCAATTTTCGGGTTTATATTTTTGCCTGGGATTTTTCAAACGTCAGCTCAGGACTGGGATGAAATCTTTAGCACTTGCTTTCTTTGCAATTTAATAAAGAAATACAAGCAGCTGCAAGGGTTTCGAGTGATTCGAAGTTTTGAAAAGATGTTTGCACTCTATATGGGAAATGAATTCGATAGCTTGTGTTTATGATCATCTGATGCTACAGACTTTCGACAAAGGGATTCATTCAGCATAAGGTTAGGATTTACGAAAGGAATTTCGAGGAAAATATTCAAATAAAAAACTTTATAAAAAGTTATTTGAATTAAACTCTAATATTTTATGTTATTTTGTAGACGTTGAGGGAAATTACCATTTAACCCCTTTAGGCTTCTTCGGCTTATGCTAAAGAGTACGACCCAAATTCGGAATATTTTTTCACATATAAAAGCACCCAAACATTAATATTATCTTCTGGCTTCAAGAGCCTGTAGAAAATCACTTATTTTATCACAGTACTCATTTTTATCTGAGTTGACACATTTTTTTCTTGTTTAAAACGCGTTTCACATTTTTCTCCTATACGGTAATGCTAAATAAGCTATCCCATTACATGTTAAAAAAAACACTGATTATTTGCGAAATATTTTGAAATTTTAAAACACTATATTTTAAACAAATGCTTGAGTTACAATGTCACAAATTTTTATAAAAGTTGGGCCATTTTTTCTGTCCGAAAATGTGCTCTCTTGTACATACGGCAAAAACAGCTTTGCCCGTACACCGTATAGGTTGCAGAAAGCTAGCCACAACCGGTTTTCTTGTACGCTGTACGGACACTGATATTTTCTTTTTTCTATCTTTAAATTGCACATATTTTTAATTCTTGTAGCGAGATTATTAGTACTAGTATTTTTAAGATATGTGCAGTTCTCGTCCATGGTACTGAAATACTTTTCACAAGAGTTTTAATTGGTGATAAGGATACTAATTTTTGATTTAAGCTATTTCAATTCTTCAAAATGTGCGATTAAAAACAGGGGTTGTCAATTTGTTGCTTGAGAAGAAAAGAAGATGGAAAGATAATCCAAAAAAGTCGATATTATATCTGTCACCATTGCGATGTAAGACATCATGCTTCAAAATGTGTATATAACTATACACTCAAGAGCCAAAACATTATAACCACCTGTCAATAACGAGTTGGCCCACTTTGGCGCGCAACACTGCTACAGCCCGTCTTGGGATGGATGCCACAAGTCCTTGGTAGATGACCGGAGACAGATTGTACCAGATGTTTAAGCAACGGTCACGCAAATCCGAGATATTGCGAATTGGTGGTCTTTGAACTCTGAGCTGCCGTCCCATGACATCCCAAATGTGTTCTATCGGATTGAGATCCAGTGAGTTAGGTGGACAGGACATTAACTGGAATTCAGCATCATGTTCCTGGAACCACTGCAACACAATTTTAGCCTTGTGACACAAGGCGTTGTCCTGTTGGAACATTCCATTTCCAGGTGGAAAAACAGAGGCCATGTAAGGGTGCAACTGGTCCGCAATGATGTTCAGATACCCTGTAGTATTCATGGTCTGCTCTACCACAACCACGGGTCCCAGAGACGCCCAAGAGAACGTCCCCAAAAGCATAATACCGCCACCACCAGCCTGTTTTTGACCTACTGTACATTCAGGGAGCAACCGTTCGCCTGGAAGACAGCGTATCCTGACACGGCCATCGGCGTGATGAATGGTAAACCGTGATTCATCTGACCAGGCAAGTCTCTTCCACTGATCAATGGACCAGTATCGATGTTTCCGGGCCCAGCGCAGGTGCAGTTGGCGATGACGCTTGGTCAGCAAAGGCACACGAGTGGAACGTTTGCTGCGTAGCCCCATATCCAACAGTGCCCGCTGAACAGTGTGCTCCGATACTATTCTACTTGGCCCTGCATTGTATTGGGCTGTCGGCTGAGCCACTGTCTGGCTCCGATTTTGCTTCACCTTGCGAGACAAGTCTCCGACGACCTTTTTCTTTGATAGCGTGTGGACGTCGAACACCTTGTCGTCTACTGCTGGTTTCACGGTTATTCATCCAATTTGCATAAGTACTAACAACTGTAGATCCCGAACAACCCACGAGTCGTGCAGTTTCAGAAATACTTGTTCCGGGCCTTCGAACCATTACAATCTGCCCTCTATGAAAGTCGCTTAGATCCGCAGCCTTTCTCATCACACACAGAAGTAAGTGAAAGAATGATTCTTCAGACTCTCCAGCAGCAGTTTAATACCACTTCCACCTGATCACTTGCCTTCCACGTCATCCAGGCGAGTTCATTGCAAAATGTAGAGGTGGTGATAATGTTTTGGCTCTTGAGTGTATATATGAACACACATACACACAATCCTCAACTGCTTAAAAAAAGGTACGAACATGAAATGTTCTTGTAAATATGAGAAATATTCTTTTAAGGGAAGCATTCTTCATAGCAAGCAGAGCTTACTTGTAAAAAGCAAACATTTAGGATTTTTTGTGTCCCACAATTATAAATTATGAAAATTTTAAAATTGAAAGTTAAAACAAAATTCCTCCATTGTCACATTATGCTAAACGTTATGCTTAGTTTTATGCAAGAAAAAAATGAGTCTTTTTTTTTTTTGAATACTTTGGCCCCCAAAACTAACTTCTTAAAGGGTTTTTAGTAGCAACATAAAAATTCCAGATTAGGTTTACTTCTTCCTATACTTGAGTTATTGAGAAATTGCCTCCCTCAAAAATTTAAGTGGTGAATTATTTAATATTTCATTCATTTATTTCTGAAATTCACTTACCAAAATTCAAATTGAAAAACTTTATTTAACAAAAATGTACAAAAAAGGACAGAAAATAATACTTTAAAAAATCAGAAAATTAAACAATGAGGAGATTATAAAAAATTGATAAGAGAAATATAATTAATCTTCACGTCTCATGAGGAAGTAAAATAGCTACTGTAGCCTTCCCCTCTCGAGTGAGCTAGATTTCAACCACGTGTTTCCAGCCAATCAATTCCTGAATTCGTGGAACGTCATAGTCACACGATAAATACAACTACGCATTTCCAGCTAACCAATTCATGTGCTTCGCTGTTGCCAATGTTTTCTTTTTGCAGAAATATATATATTTCAGTGGTAATAACTCTTATTTAGGTAATCAAAATTCACTCAATGTAAATATGCACGTACAGCAGCGTTTCTCAAACTGTGAGGCACGCCTCCTAGGCGGCATGATAACTCTACTAGGAGGCCGCGAGTGTATTGAAAAAACGAAAACAAAAAATTACTTAAAAGAATTATTAATTTACTGAAAGTAGACAAAAAATACGTTTTGATGTAATAAAAAACGCACATGTACACCGACGTAATACAGTTATAAATGCAACAGTACTGCACAATGTACTTGGTAATTAATTTAACAATTCTAAGTTAAGAACAAGTTTAATAAATTCCAGTGACTCCGTGGGCTTGCCATATATAAAATTATGCGCAATGTTCAACTTGTACCTTGATCATTTGTTCAGTTTGTAATTAATCCCTTTAACTGCCAAATAAAAGTTACGCGATTCGCTCCCAAATGCCACCATTTTCCACAAAAGCTCGCGTATGGGGTGTGTTGGGGGGGGGGAGAAAATGATATAAGTAAAAAAATTCTCTGAAATAAGTAAATCTTTCGCAAATAATGTCACGGTCATTTTATTCCATTCCAAAGCTTTCGAAATAAGTTTAATGGTAGCAGTGCACAGAAAGAATCGTACTTCGGAAAAACGTATATATACGTCCGGGGCAATTAATGCACTAGCTGAGCGTCTCGTTCAGCTAGTGCATTAATTGCCCCTGACGGCGGTGGCACTTAACAGACTATGGTCGTATTGTAGCTTTAGTGTCGAAGCATATCATTATTGAATTCAATCTATTGTTATTGTATGGAGGAGGGGGCGATGAAAATTATGATGGAGTATTTGAGTCGCAAATATTAAAGGTTTGAGAAAAACTGGCGTATAGTATAAGAAATATTGGATATATGTGCATAGTAAAGAAAACATTGGAAAATTTTTTGAATAATTTTGACATTTGAATATCTTTACCCGATTTCCTTATTTAGCCCAATTTACTTATTATCATCGTGAGTTTAGCTCATTGCTGGTGTTTCTTTATCCAAAATTTTGAATATATATAAATATAAGCATAAATTATTAAAACATTTTGCACTTTTGTTTAATTTATAATGCAGTATTTAAGTCTTAGTTACAATTAAAAGTAATAAGCGTCTTGGAAAGGAGCACCACTGATGAGGTGCTGCTTAGGCCAGATCACTGATGGAAATGCTACATTAGGACGACATAATGCTCGTTATGCTGGAGCTATGAAATGTCTGATAGTAGGTTTGAGAGAGTCCATGCGAATCTGGAAGTGAATCTCATAGAGAACCTGAGACTGTTAAAGCGTCTTGGAACGTCATGAAGTTTTGGAAAGGTTTCTTCTCTCTCTTTTGGTGTCTCTTTATAGGCGGAATACGGAACGACGTTAAAAAGCGGCACATAACTCAGAATGACATGACCTGTTTGGACGTAACTGGGATTATATTTCGGCCATTGGTCCTTGTCACCCCACGTGTGGTGGATTTTGAAGCCAATAAATGACGTGGGAACTGCACCGGTCACTTCTCTGTTGGTTGGATAAAGGGAAAACAAATTTTGACTTGCTCTATAACATAAGCGATGGACTGTCCTGTCTTGGATACTTTCCGACGCGAAACTAAGTGATTGCTAGGAAGCCATACGTTCCCTTTCAGGAAATTGGTTCTTTGGGGGAGACCAGCGCAATTTCGTTTACATTTGTAATTGAAGTGATCTATGAATATTAAATGGTTGGATATTCATAACTCGAATCGACTATAAAATATTGTCATCTCCAAAGCATTCTGACCCTATAACTTCTCAGGAATGTTTTTCCACGCGATGAAACTCTAATTTATTTACTACCAATCTCACAGCAAATGTATATCCGAAAAAAAATTCTTTATTTAAAGCAGGAAGAAACTCGTTCAGAGAGCTAGTTTCGTTTTATGCGAGTAGACCATGCTCTGTCTGAAATAATGCCTTATAGGAACCCATCAAAGGGCAGGAAAAATATTTAGATTGTAAGTTTAGAAACGAAAAAAAAAATATTTGGAGCGATAAATAGGAAAGATACTAAACACAAAACCGTAATAAATATTTTCTTTTCCTTGCTGATTCCGTCAGCGTTGTGTAGAAAAATCCCTAAAATCCACTTTCGGTTCGAGTATTGGAATCATGAGAATAGTTCGTCGAATACTTTCAACGGCAGAAAAAATATTTATTCTTTTCCATAAGTCTTCTAACGTTTTCCGGAAAAAGGAATATAAAAAAAAAGTAATGCAAATAAATTGTAAATCTTTCAAAATGTAAATTCTGACTTTTTCTTTTATTTTTTCATGACCCTTTCGAAAAGAAAGAATGTTAGCTTTATGAATTGAGGTTTATAAAGAAAGAATACGACTTGGCTCGGTGCTGAGCTTTTCAAAAATATATTCCCTAAAATGTCAGTTTTTCCCCTTACGATGGGGGAAAAAATTTCCGTTGATGCAAAAATTTTATATTCTTCTCTAGAGTAAAACTATTTCTGCTTTCAGATGAATTCGTTTGGCAGTCAAAAGCAATAAGTTGTTCATTATTACTCCCTGCCAAATACAAAGACGCCAGCCATGTTTATTTCATGCGAAGGGCTTTTTTTCTTGTTAAGTCAGACTATTTATGCGATGGCGGTGGCAATGGTTTTGATGGTATTACAAAATAAACCCTATAAATGCATAGTTTTATCATACACAAAGAGACAAAAATAAAATGCTGCTATAAAAATGGAAAATATTTCGCAGTTTTGTTACACTTGAAATAAACAATTATGATAGCCTTCGATAAAAGTATATTTTTTAAATTTATATTTAAATTCAGTTCCAGATAAATTGAAACAAAGAAAAATAAGTTAATGGTCTATTTTTATGGATAATAAATATCGAACTTAAAAGATAATTGCTTTTTAGTTCCTCATTCGTAAATCCTTATTTTCGAATGTAAGCACTTTTAAACGGAGTAAATAAAATTAAATTGAATATTCTTAATGTCCTATAAGTGATTATTATTTATTATATGCATATGTTTTTATAACTTTTTAACCATCTTTTTTTAAAAGTTCGATGGTTGATTCTCTTTGAAATTCATAACATTGAAGTCTCTTTGTGAATTGTGGCCATGGTAGCCAAGTGGTCTAGGCATCGGATCATGGCTAGCGTGTCATGTGTTCGAGTCCAGTACCACTGAAGACTCGCCGTGTAGGGGTTCGATGCACGTTAAATCTGTCGAGAGCTCAAACGTCCTCCCGTTGGTGTGGTGTGTTAGTTAGGAGAGGCGGATGCCAGCTCAGGTGTCATTCGCGTCTCTTCACCTTGGTTCAAAATTACGCGGTCCGTCGCCAAAAGCCCTCTTGTTGCTGAACGGTGCGACGTTAACAGTCACTCACTTACTCTTTATGAATTAGTGAGATTTTAAACCTATTCGTTGGCTCTGAAGTAGACCATATAATATTGATCTACAATATCAAGTGACAAGGAAAACATCTGAGATGACACCTCGTTTTTTTCTTTTCTTTTTCAAACCCGGAGAGAGAGTATGTTGAATTTTATCAAGACTCTAGCTATAATACACTTATATTACCTTACACGCACAAACACACATATTCATGGATTTCAATCCATAATGGTCTTGAGCCCTCCAAGACTTCATGTGATATTTTTTTTATTTTACTCACCTAATGGGAACTAACTATTACTTTATCTCTCAAAAAAACTAAAAGTTCAGCAGTTTTAAATCAGGGTGATGTAATCTTTCAACACTTGCGTATATAAACCAATCTAGAAAGCCTTTACCGTAAATCATGTGATTGTAATAGATCCAACTGACCATAACTATTAATAGACAAAATCTCGGGAGTGAAAAGTACTGCTTTATTAAACATCATGAAAACCGCGCGTGTTAATATCTTGCTATGTGTGTTGCTACTTGTTTTATGTTCCTAAGTGTTTTTTTTATGTAACTTAATTGATGTAGCTTTATAAAAATACCAAGTCTATTCATTCTTCAGCGATTACAAATAATTAATTGATTCCATCCAACAAAATGTCTTCATTCAAACCCGGAAACACACTACATATGTGTAGTAATTTTACTGTAGTATTATTTTGTAGCGTGGCCGGTGTTGGTTCTTTACATGTAGATTTGCCGAGGGGTATTTAAGTTGGTTGTTTCTCGATAGAAAACTTCTTAAGGGTGAGTTTCATTTTTCTTTTATTCCTGGTCACAAATATATCAAATGCAATGTCATTTAGAATAATTAAGATACACGAACACACACATAGCAGAATCAACAAATAGCAGCGAACGAGGACAAGTTGTTGACAAGCAGAAAATGTACAAGAGAGAGCGAGCACCCAGCGCTCTGTGATTTTATACTGGCGGTGAAGGTCGTACGACTCTTTTCTAACAAGAGTCGTGATTGGTTGCAAATGCGCGCGAGCATTTAGATTACGATTAAGATTATAACAGTCTCGTACCAAAGAATTAGAAAATAGTTTAACGGAGTAAAGTTAAAGAGTGCTAGAAGAAGTCATTACATATATATACAAAATTTTAATAATGCACTACATTACTATAAATGACACTTCAAGAGCAATATGTAGAGATATAACTAAACAATATGGGTCATAGTTAAATGGCCACAGTAGTATAATAGCAAACTTTTTGCCGTAAGAAGTAAGATTGTAGGGTTTGGTATTTGAGACACTATTCTTCCGCTACATTATTGGTCTGAAAAAGAAGCGTAAGAAAAGTTGATTTATAAGACTAATAATAATAATAAATTCTAAATATACAGGTACAAGACGAACTCGATAGAACTAATAGAAATCAAAATAAATAAAGGCAAGAAATACCATAGTCCAGCGGTCCTTAAACTGTGTTTCGTGGATCCCCGGGGCTCGCTCCAACCGTATTTCTATGGAGTCCACGAAGGTCTCTTTTTTAATGTGTTAACATTTCCCTCTTTTACAGACGCAAAAAAAAAAAAAAACATTGTGGAAAATTTAAATATGTGTCATCCAAGACTACAATAAATTGTCCCCAGTAAAAATATTTTCTTGAACATGTATTTCGTTCAAGAAAAATTTTATGTGAATATTCGAACGATTCGTATATTCCAAAATATTATAAGAACACGTAATTCGATCAGGAATATAATTATAAAAATATTCGGGAATATTATAAGAACATGTATTTCGATTAAGAATATTATTATAAGAACATTCGAATAGTTCGAATATTCAAGAATATAATAAAAGAACACGCGCGCGCGTAATGCGATCAAGAATATTAATTCTTTTCACTTTTTGTAGCTACATAGCCATAACTAAAACGTAATATTCTTTTTTTAAAGAAAAAACAAAAAATAGAAACACATGGGAAACACATTAAGAATTTCACATTGCACGCCCATACGATAATGAGAGCCTCCATTTCGGTTTCCTATTTGAATTGCACCTGCTTTATTTATTTATTTGGAACAAGTCGTTTGTAATATTTGTATATACATGTATAACTAAATGTTTACTGTTTTCTTTCAGGGGAAAAAAATAATTGTTAAAAAAGTCTATATAAGTAGCAAAGGTAGTCTTAACACTATAGAGGGACCTTTAAATTCCTCAGGCATGTATTGGGAGTGAGGGAGGGGTTTTCAAAATTTTTGGGGTTCACGATGTCTGGCTGATACTTAACGGAAGGTCGCCGCGATTGAAAGTTTAAGAACCTCTGTCTTAGACAAATTTCACAATTACAAATGAGTAAATATCGAAGCAGTTAAGACTTTAATCAAACCCATTAGTGAGAATCTGAAAAATATGACCGACACAGTAGAGCATACGAGAAAAAAGTAAAAATGTTTGGAAAGCTAATATAAAAAAACACTCTCCTATAATTTTAGTTAAACATCGCCCATTTATCTCATACTTAAAGTAGAAACTGCGATATTAATCCAATTTGTCCTTCTGATGCACTGGAGCTGTTGTTCACTGCATTTATCATTTACATTTCATCATGCACACATGCCTTTATCATGCACATTTGCAAAAGATCGTTTAGTTTGGCTGGGATAACCAATAAATTTTGGTGCAAGAATCTTATAAATAACTCCAACATTCACAGTAAGTTAATCATATTATAACAGCTCAAAAAGTTATGTTCAGTTACAATAAATTCCTTCTTTAATGCTTCATCTGTGTCTCCGTCTACGATATCCTTGGGAATAAACTTATTCGTTTCTCTACAATACTTGTTTCTTTACATTTATTGGGGATATGCATTTTTTTTTTGTACTTTTTTTCTTACTATGAAAGTCTTTCTGATACATGTATAAGCCTTTTTGTTCAAAAATTTTCTCACCAAATTACAATTGTTCATTATCATACTGCAGCATTTGTTTACTCGAAAACCTGGCGTAAAAGTTCTAAGCACTTGTTGGAAAAGCTCGGTCTCTCTGGACAATATATATATGCATATATACATAAATATATGTCCAGAAATGTATATATGTAATAATTCCCTCTAGAGTATCCTTTTAAAGAACTTTTAATTCTTTAGTTAAGGACTAACGTGTTAATTTTAATCATAATCGAATAGTAACATTGCATCAGAAACTCACTCTCACCCGTTTCTGACTAATCGTGGCTTCTGTCAGAGAGGAATCACGCGACCTTCACTGACAGTACAAAAAGTGAGAGTTCTTTGTGCTCATTTTCTCTGTCTTCGTGTTTATTCATGTTAAATATGTGTAAACAGCTGCAGCTCTTCTATCCTTTGTGTTTTATGTGTTGATACTGTATGTTTATTGTGATGTCGTAACGCTATTGATATTTCATGTAAAAATAAAAAAGAGTAAAATGAATTTAGATGTGAAGTTTTTTGTTTATCAAGAACCTAACAACCAACATAAATGACCCCCGGCAACGTTATATAAACACTACACACATGTGGAGTGAAAATCAATTAACACGAAACTGAGGACACTGAAATATTTTTTCGTGTTAAGCGATATTGCAAAAAATTAAGTTTGTCAGTGCATATTTATATATATAGATATATATAAATATAAATGCATGCATTCAATAAAAATGAATGTAATAATAAATTAAAAATAAAAAAAAAAATTTTTAAGAACAAGCTTTTACTTAAAAGTTCTAAAAAGAATAAAATAAACTTTTCCTTTAAAACTTTTTTTCCTCTCAACTTATAACGTCATTACACAATTTATATGATATAAAAGCTTGTCGCAATATTTAAGTACTCGTATTTACTTAGTTTGAATTTTTAAAAATTGAAATCATTGAGGTCAAGTTATTTATTTTACATGTTTATCTACACAGGTAAATCTCGCGACAAGCTTTTATATCATATAAATTGTGTAATGACGTTATAAGTTGATAGTAAAAAAAGTTTTAAAGGAAAAGTTAATTTTATTCTTTTTAGAACGTTTAAATAAAAGCTTGTTCTTAAAAAAGTTTTTTTACTTTTAATTTATTTTTTACTTTTTAGTTATCGCTGGACAGGTTTCTCAGCCTGTTCAACTCATTCAACGCTGGTACACCATCCCTGATTTAGCTGAATCAATTTTCGCAAAAAGGGTATTAGACGAAAAACACAATTTTTTTTAATCCGTAATTTTGTCAATCTTCGTGCAGATCTTGGGTAATATTGTTTTACACACGAAAAAAAGGTTTCGTGAAATTATATTAATAAATGACGAAGTTATTAAATGTTTAATTAAAATTTTGACTATTTTTTGAAAAATCTTAAAGAATATATTATTTATTTGAAATATTTTGAAGGTAAGAGATATATTTCTCTAACATATTAGAAGAAAAATCTTTTTTTTTTAAAAAAAAACTTCAAAAGGCATTTAAAGATTTGTAATAATCATAAAATGCTTAAGTATCCGACTACCCTAAAATCGGGGATTTGGTCAAAAATTGACAAAAAATTTTATGATTCTATTTTGTAGACCAACTTATTAGCTTTATAAAATTACCAAGTTTTTTATTTTTCGTTCACTAGAACAAAAGTTACAACTGTTTTAGTACAAGCAGATGACACTTCCAGTTGGTAACTGCCGACCGGAAGTGGCATTCTGAAACCAAAACTGAAACTTTGTTCGGTTTCTTTCCACTTTTTCAAAAATATATTTTGAAGTAAAGTATATTTTAATATTTTGTTTAACGTTATTAAGAAGCCTCACTTATTTTTTTTTTTATAAAAGGACTTTTCAAATCTGGCAATTTCAGGATATTTGTTTATTTACTTCTTAACGTTCGATATCACTGCTAACTTTTTTCATTCTAGTTTTTACTGAAATAGGTTCATTTTGATTTTCGTATTTGATAAAACTGCTTTTTAATTATTCTTCAAATATCTGCCATGGGACATGGACGAAAAATACGTCCAAAGAATCGAAAGTTTAATGGTAATTTCCGCACTGCTCAAAAGAAAGTTAGTGATGGAAGTATTAGTACAGAAAAATTGGGAAGAGGATTAAGTGACACTTTATTTAATGTTGATACCGGAACTCTTTCTGGTAATAGGATTTTCGACATCGAAATACTGGTATCAATATTCTCTATTCTTTCTTGCCCTGTTTGTTTTGATCAAGAACTGTACTTGGTTGAAGACTCAAGACTTGGTTTGCAGTCAAATTTGTGTCTCAAGTGTAAGAACTGTTCATTTTCAAAAGGATTCACTTCTACATCAAAGGTGAATAATTTAAATACAGTAAACCTTCTTCTTGTCTTTGGAATGAGAGTTATTGGAAAAGGATTTTCAGCTGGAAAGAAACTGTTCAGTATGCTGAATATTCCTTATCTTTCAAAATGTACATACAGACAACATGAAATTAAGTTGCTGCATGCTACGTCACAAGCTGCAAACAGTTCTATGTTGGAGTCAGCAAAATCCATTGCAGAATGTTCAAATGAGTGTGGCGTTAGTGTAGATGGTACATGGCAAAAACGTGGCTACTCTTCACTGAATGGATGTGTTTCGGCAATTTCTGTGGACTCTGGAAAAATATTAGACATTGAAGTGCTCAGTCAATATTGTCGAGTGTGTACAAAAAACGAAAGAACACCGGGACCCTCCAAAAAATGCGTAGTGTCACATTTTTGTAAAAATCACAAAGGATCAGCTTCTAATATGGAAACTGTCGGTGCTTATAGGATTTTTGAAAGGTCTGAAGCAAACCGCAGTCTTCGATATACATCTTACTACGGGGATGGGGATTCAAAGGCGTTCAATAATGTGAAAGACATGTATGGTATTGAGAGCATAACTAAATATGAGTGCATAGGACATGTGCAGAAGAGAGTTGGCTCTCGTTTACGAAAGCTGAAGAAATCGACAAAAGGTTTAGGTGGGAAAGGCAAATTGACTGACAAATTTATCGACACACTTCAAAATTATTTTGGAATTGCTATTCGAAGTAATGTCGGCAATTTGTCTAACATGCAGACTGCAGTCATTGCTGCATTTTTTCATTGCTGCTCAACCGACAAAAAACCCATGCATGGACAATGCCCTTCTGGATCCGATACGTGGTGCAAATACCAAAAGGCCAAGCAAGAAGGAAAACTGCATAAACATAGAACACCTGGCTTACCAACTGCTGTATTGAACACGGTGAAAAACACCTATATGGATTTATGTGATCAATCACTTCTCGAAAAATGTTTGCATGGAAAGACCCAAAATGCCAATGAAAGTTTTAATGGTGTTTTGTGGAGCATAATCCCAAAAGAAACTTTTGTTGAACTTCTGACATTACAATTTGGCGCATTCTTAGCTGTATTACAGTTCAATGATGGATCTAAAGGGATTCTTTCCGTGTTGGAACATTTACACATCCCAATGGGTTGTTTTATTGTGAAGGGCTATGCAAACGTTGATGACGAAAGAATTGTCGACTCGGAGAGACATTCATTGCCAACTACAAAAAACAAGAGAAAAAAACTCAGAGGACTTAAAAAAAGGAACTGTGCATTATCTGAGAAAAAGGAAGGCGTTACGTATAAATCTGGGGAATTTTAAACCTGTAGGTAAGTATTAATATTTAGAAAAAAGTGTTTCAAACTTTAAAATGTGTTTTACACGAAATGTGTTTTTTTGAAAATAATCAAACGGGGACAAGGATTGCTGAAAAAGTTTCTAAAATAATTTACTGAAATTTTTTGTGTATGTTCTGTATAATAGTAGAATTATTTTGATCTTCAGATTTATAAATCACTGCATTATTACAAAATTTACAGTCCCTTATGTGAATATAACCACTGTTTTTTTAAGCAATTTCGTATAACAACTAAGATAAAGTGCTCTATTTTTTGTAAAAATTAAAATATCTCTTATCCTGAAGGTCACTTCAAACATATAACAAAGTAACATATCAAAATTGAAAAATTGAGTATTTGTTTATAAAATTTTTGTACAGAGCGCGCCCCGTTTACGTAATTTTTTGTACATTTTTACCAGTTTTTTCCCATTTTAATAATAATATTTTTTTTCTCTTTTCAATTTTAGGATTTTTTTCTTAAAATATACCAAAAAATATAAAAATCACAAAAAATCCCCATATCTCCATTTTTTCAAAAAAAAGTTGTCGCAACCAGTCGGATACCTTAAAATTCAAAACGCATGTTGTAATCAAAAAAGAAAGTTTTATCAACTAATTATAATGTTTTGCTGGACATTGGATATCTTCAACGAATCTATTTTTTTAATTGCTCAGGTCATCTTTAGAAACTTGATTTTGAAAAAATAATTAACCATCGCATTATTTTTATACAGTCAAACCTCCATGTAACGAACCTCTATTTTGGGAATTTCTCTATTTTAAGAACTTTTTCCTGGAACCAAGCACATATTACTCTTTTCTTCGTAAAATAACTCCAAATAGCGAAGTGCATTTCCTATTTAACGAAATTTTTCTTCTCAGAATCGATTTTTTTTCTCTCCTTACTTTTAAAATATTTCAGGTCATTTTGCAAATTATTCTCTTTTGGCACATTTTATGGATATCAATAACCTTGAGCTGGTTTTACAATGTACCTAACTCATCTAGAGAAACAAAATTGCCGTAATTTTTCAAACAAAAAGAACTTAAATAAAATTAACAGATTCTATTTGTAATTAAATTTAAGGACACATGTCGTAGTGTGTGTTTAGATTACTGGTGATAAAATGAGGTATATTTAAATTACTTGTAGGCTTAAAATTAGAAAATTTCTTTAAAAAATTCATTCATTTTAATATAAAGTTTTTTTATTTTTTTTATTGAAAATACATTGCATTTCTGGATAATATTTTTATCTAATTGTTTTCCTAGCGGATTCCTTTTTGATGGGTAAGATATATAAAAAAAATGATCCTTCCTAATCTGTAATTATTTTTTGCCTGAGTTTCATAGATTAAGGTATGTGACTACCCAAAATTCGTCGTTTTGGGGGAAATTTTCGAAATTGATTGTATGCTTTTATTTTATAGCCCATACATTAAAGATTCCAAAAACACTCTAGTTTTATTTTTACGATATTTAGAAGCAAAGTTATAGCATAATTAGTAAACCGGAAATGGAGCTTACAAAACCGGAAGTACATCCCTACTCAAAATATTTGTAAGATATTGAATTGAAATTTTCAGAACATGTTTTATTTTGTTATATCTGTGTTATGAATCAAAATCTAAACTCTGTGTATATATTTATGTACTTTATTGCTTTTTTATGAAAATGATCATTAGTTTTTTTAAGAAATCTTGGTTTTGCATAAAATTTGGCATAATTAAAAAACTTTCAAAAGTATTACAAATCTTTTTTTATTCGTAACACTTATAAAGATGTCATTTACGTACTGTATAAATATTATTTGAATACATTCATTAGAATTTTCTAAAAGTGCAATTTTTCATCAAAATTTCACTACTAATGACAATTGTTATTGTCTATAAAACTCTCCAGAAAACAGCAAAAGATGAAAAATAAGTCAAAATTAGTTAAACATGAAGCTAAAGAGATCTTGACCCATAAATATGGTGAGTTTAAAAAATGTACAATTAGTAGAAACATTTTTATACCATATTAAAATCTTTAAATGCATTTTCTGAGAAACTATGTTTTTTAGTTTTTAGCTTCACGGTAAAGTTCACTACAGGATTGCTTTTTAAGATATTGAATTGAAATGTTCAGAAAATGTTTTATTTAGTTTTTTCTCCACAGTCTAGACTATAATCTAATCTCTGTGTATATATTTATATATTTTATTGCACTTTTTGTGAGAAAATAACATTAGTTTTTTGTAAAAAATTGAGTTCTCGCATAAAAAATGACATATTTCAAAAACTTTTCAAAAGTATCACAAATTTTATAGTTATAAGCACAGATAATGATTTTATTTATGTATTGCATAAATATTATTCGAATATATTAATTAGACCGTAACTGCTACCGTTACCTAACCGTAACTGCAATTTTTCACTAAAATTTCACTCAAAATTCCCAATATATCGAAAATTATTTTTAATTTTGTGGAAATTGTACTTAAATTCTTAGTTTTATGCTCCATTTCAAATATAAAAATGTTTATTTAGTTGAAAATTTATATATTTCAAAAAAAGTGCTCCGAAGGTAGTCACATACCTTAAAGTTAGATAAATTTTTTTAAAGAATTTCTACAATACTCCATCTCAGTTTAACTTTGCAGCTTTGAGAAAGGTATACAATGCACCAATCTACTTGAAAAATAGCTCTACTTTTTTTGTTTTGAATTTAAATCCAAGAAAATAGATAGAAATTTGTAAAAAAATTGCATATGTTGTAGAAATGTAATTTTCTTTTAGACAAAATTAATAAATACAGCCAATAGCGCAACGTTATGAAATTTTAGTTTGGCTGAAAACCGATTTTCGACGCCAACTTTTGTTATTGTTGTAAAAATAACATTATTACCACAATGCAGATATATCAAAGTTGACACCCCAAAAAGTTTAATGTTTTTAATTAATATCTTTTTAATTAATTGCAATATCGGAATATAAATGGTCAAAACATGCATTGTCCTCCAAACTAAACATGTGTACAAAATTTCAGCTCAAAAGGGTGAAGATATCAGCTTCAAAATTTGAGTTGCAAGATTCCACCCGAACAAATTACATACATACATACATACAATGTAAGTTAAATAAAAGCTCGGAGGGTATTTGGGGGCATCGGGCATCGAGCTCAGGCCTTCCGGTGCTCTAACCACTAGGCTACCCATCGGCCTTGGTATTTTTCTGTACATTGTCTTCTTTTTTTTTTAATCAGTCAAAAAATAGTTCGATGAAGTCATTTTTATTTTTTATTTCACTAGTGCGTCTAAATAACTGCGCATACCTTTCCTTGTGCTTCATTTCAGATTATATGGGAAAAGGACCTGTATTAGTGATATTTTTTTATCTTTGAATAACCTCCAAAATGTCTTTGTCTGCGATGATTGGAACTACACACATTATAATCATCTACTGCAAGGAATCCTTCACAACCCTCTTAAATGTCCACTGCATGCTTGTGTTTTCCGTATTTTTCTCATTCCCAGAAGGGAAATCTTTTCGTTTCCTGTTAAGAAAAAAAAATGCATGAAAATACATAAGTTTGTTGGGACCTTTCAATCATTTCGCGTAAGCCGATATTTCGTCTTAAGCGTTTTCATGTTAAATATATATACTGTATATAAAAGAGGGGATAATATTTACATGATTTAAATAATTTTTTTCGTAAATCAAAGTATGAAGTACTTGTTTTTGACTCAGTCGTAATATCTGCACAATAAAATCCTATGTTTTATTTTTGTCATGAAGATTATTATTATTTTAACAAGTAAAAGATTTCAGAAATAGGTGAAAATTTGAAACACAATAGAGAAATTGCTATTTCTTTATTATGCTAATTTGTTCAAATACCAAAAATATTTAAATTTCAAAGCACAAAAGAACAGGTAAAATATTTATTGTTTTAAAAACGCTTAATGAAAGGATTAAAAAAATACTTAAAGCCTATGAGTTTTTGTAAAAAAAAAAACTTATTAATAGTAGTTGCATTCGTCTGAAGAAAAAAAAAACAATTTTATATCTTAAATAAACCCTATTTTTAATTAACTATGACACTAAGAAACGTGGAATATATGTTTTTTTATGTGCCAAATATAGTTCACAAAACTGTTTTAACAGTGTGGAAACTACTACAAGTTATAAATTTTTTTTTTCATAAAAAATCATTGAATTTGATTAAAGTGTCTAATTAGTGAAGTAAATAACATTTACGTTTTCATTTTTTCCTTATGTATTCTCGGAACAAACCTTTGTTATTAAAGTTAAAAGATTTGCGAAAATAAAATGGCTCATTATTTATATCCCCCCCCTCGAAAAAAAAACAATTCTGGCTCTAAATTTTTAAAAAAAAGTGTGTTTATTTACTTTTTAGTGTAAATATTGCCAATAAGGAGCTCTAAAAATGAAGGGAAAAAAATCTTCGAATAAATTATGCGAAGGTTTACATCGAATGCGTATTCCTTCATTTGAAAGATTTAATCTACATAAATTCATACTTTTTTTTGGACACATTCGGTATTAATTAGATTAAGCCTAGAAATTTTTATTTTGAATAAATATTTACTTTAAAAGCTAAAATAAAAATGAAGGAACTAAAAGCATAATAAAATACTCTTATTAAAGTTTTTGACAAGTAGAAACAATCGAAAATCTTAATTATGGAACTCCAAAAGAATTTTTAATGCTTTGGAAACAAATTTCTATTGAAATTAGGCTCTGAAAAATAAGACGTTTCATAATGAGATGGATGATAAAGAGGTTATTTCTCAAACTATAGAGTCTATGACGTATAAAAAAGTCTTATTAATAAAAATAAGTCCAAAGGAGATGCAAATTGTTTTTGTGTTCCATAATATATGAAGTAATTTACAAGAAAAAAAAATTAAAGCATGTGGAGTTGGATAAATTTAGTTTTTGATCTTAATTATAGTGCATTGCATCATAATGATTTTTATTTTACTGACAACCAAACAATTTCAAAAGTATTGCATATTACAAAAAGCTGCAAGTAGTTTGTCTAAAATTATTTTCATTATTAATGCTTATTTATTACAAGCAAATAGAACTTATATTTAATAATCATTACGCGCTTCACTGGGTATTTCGTGATAAGGTGTGACTGTATAATTTTCTTATAGTTATTGATATTTGTGTCTCAGCATTTAGCTTTCGATTGTATTAAAAACATTTTTGTTTCCCTCACCTCTTGATTTTTTTAAAAAAAAGACTTACATTTCTAAAATGGAATATACTCGTATTTATCCTTCGCATCCTCGGTAATCCCACCCCTTTTCTCAAACCATTTTTAGCGATTCTTTCCACAACAAAAGAAACATGCTATTCTAAAATAAAGTCTGTAAGTCTAGTAGTTCAAAATCTCTTTAAGATTCGAACCCACAACTGGACTAACACATATTCGGTGAAGACTTTGTGGCCATGGTCTCTCAGCTGATAGACTTCGTTGAAGTCAGATTTTGTTAGCAGTTTTTTTAGTGTGTCAACCCCTTAACTGCCCCGTGCCTGTATATACGTCCTGCTGAACCGATGCCTTTAGTGTCCCGGACATCCTGACAAAGGAGGACTTTTTGTATTGGGCTCCTCTGTTTAAAACTAGTCCCACGGCTTTGGATAACATCACATTGACAGTGCTAAAGAATTTACTTATTTCGAAGTGGGGAAAGAGTTTGAAAGGGTATATTCCACGAACCATGAAATTCGTGCCTAGCAGAGTTTTTTTCCCCCTTTGAGTGTGCTCTTTTCTTTCCTTCACTTGCTGTCATTTTCGCTTGCAGTGTGTAACTAGAAGCTTTTAATTTGTTGTTCGAATGCACTGGATGTGATACTGGTTTATTTCTTCAACCATGTTTTAACATATATCACAGAACAGATAAAAAAAAAAGGTTATAATTTATTTTTTGTTATATTATAACTCTAGCGGTTTTTGTTTTTCATTTTGTTTTGATTTTTTTTCCTTTTTTAATGCGAAAGTAAACAATTTTTAGGGGGGAAAACTCATTTTTTCTTTCCCTCCAATAAACCACATAACAACGGGCGCCTTTGGGGATAACGGTGGCACTGTTGGGGGAGGGGGAATATCGTATTTTTTCCTCAGCAGCTAAGGGCTTAATGCGCTGTACGTAACTGATCAGAAAATTGCCTCAAGAAATCATTTTAATTTGTCTTAAAGATTTGCAAAAATATCAGTCCAATCTGCATTCCGTTAAGAAAGGAAGCGTTTGAAAGCCCATAGACAGAAATAATCCGAGCTGCACAGAAAGAGCGAAAAGAGAACGAAAATCCATTTGCCTTTAGTTGCTTTGTGGAGCTCCTCAAATAGTCAAATGTTCCTCGTCCGGTTCATTATTTTGCTTCGTGAGACGAGATCCTTGAGGAAAAGGATTAATTAAGAGTCGGGGAGCTTGAGACGGGCTCTCGTATTAGATCTGTTGAGCTTCTCTTCCCGAAAGGAAATAGAAGAAGCGGAGTTGTTTTACTTTTGTTGCTGCAAGATTGCGAGTCAATCATTCTTAATTGAAGGGTATAAGGGAATGATAGTCGATTGTAGTTAAATGAAAGTCATTCGGGGAGTAATAATGTGTTATTTTTGAAGACCGGTTGTTATTAAATTCATGTAATATCGATTCATTCGTACCCTGTTTCTCAGAAGAAATCATTCATTTTGTCTTTAAATGTTTATTTTATCAACTACATCAAGCTGCCTCCTTCTAATTAGATATTGATCATTCGAATATATTTTATATTCTTCAACTTTCACAGTAAGTTTCATGCAGTGCATGAATATTGTTCTATGGTATCTTGCTGTTTTAATCCCAGACACGCAATTAGGGCGTAGTGAGTGAGTGAATATTAACGTCGCACTGTTCAATTACTCGAGGGCTTTTGGCGGCGAACCTCGTCATTTTGAACCACAGTCAAGTGACGAAGATGACACCTGAGCTTACACCCCTGTGCTAGCTACTCCACCACACCGACGAGAGGATGTTTGAGCTCTCAACAGATTTTTAACGTACATCGCTCCCCTACACGACGGGTCTTCAGTGATACTCACGAAAAAATCACGACACACCGGCCACAAGTCCGTTACCCTGACTACAAGGCTACCGTGGCTATATACAGGGTGTAGAATACGTTGAAGATACTAATCATTTAAAGCAAATTTAATTGTCAAAAACGAAGTATATCGTTTTTAAGGTATCCGACTACATTCAGAACCAGGATTTTGAAAAGGCGTATGAATGATTTTTTTTATATTTAGTGTCACTTATAATAGAATACATGTATAAAATTGTTTTAAGAATATTTGTACAAGAAAAAAGTATCTAAATGCAATATTTTGGCAACAAAAAAAAATAAATAAATAATACAGAATTACCTATTTTTAAAAGTCTCCTTTCATGAAGAATGCTTCTATAATAAGAAATATTTTGCTAATATGTACAGCTCAGATCTCTTTGCTTAGCCTGAAGTAGGATTTTTGAAATATATAATTCAGAAGTGGATTTATCCGTATTTTAGTACATCAGAGTGAAAAAACTGTAACAAAAAAACTCGATTATTATTTCAATTGGTAGTAACTCTGAATACACTGTGAATTTTTCAAAAGTGCTAATTCATGCTTTTTTAGGTAATATTAGCTACATTTAAGCACAAAATATTATTATTATAGTAGCATTTTTTTAAAAAAAGAAGAATGTTTTTAAACAGGTAATTCTATGTTCATTTTTTGCCAAAATATTTCATTTAAATAATTTTATTGTTATAATATTTTTAAACAATTTTAAACCTGTATTATATATTTAATCCAAGTGAAACTAACTACAGTAGAACGTCGTTTATCCGAATCAATCACCGTTCGCATACGCGATTGTTCGGATAACCGAAAATCGTATGCGATCCATGTAGTATATGAAACCGGATACTATACGAATATTGACAATCATGACACGCGGGAAACGTACGTGAAGTAAAGGCAAAATAGGTGCAAAATGTCACAATTTTAACTTGATTATAGAAAATAATCACTTATTTTTCGTTGTACCATTGTACACCTTTGTTTTTTCGCTGCAAGGTCACTGATTCCCTTGAGCAGCAGTAGTTGAGTAGGACAGCACTCTGATTGTTGTTCGTACCACTCCATAGCTGTCTCTAACGCAGAAAAACGTCAGCATTTGATGGACCCTTGCTAATTTCGTTGTTGCTGTTGTCCTCGTCTTCATCCATTTCATCGTCAACAGGGTCGGATTCTTCTTGTACGGAAATCACAATCTCGTTATCGTTCAGCATGTTTATCAAATCACACCAACTGAAATTTCCCAGATATCCCTCACCTTGAGTTTTCCTGTCACTTTTGGTCTCACGTTAAGCAACTGTTGAGCACTGCACTATTCGAAAACGTATCCAGACTTTGGTCCGGATATTTGACGCTCTGGATAATAAGCGTTCGGTTAAACGACGTTCTACTATATTAAAAAATATTCGTTTGTACGCATTTGCAAATTCATGATTCCGAACGTAGTCGGAGAGCTTAAAAGGTAAATATTTCAAATGATAGAGTACTTTTATAGGAGAAGAGTAGACGCGGTATTCTAGTGATTATAGTTACGGATTCGTGGTCGGCGTGCCATGAGTTTTGTAAAGCAACATTGCTCAAACTTTTTATCGCCGTGGATTGATCAAAGTGTGATAACTTTATTGCGGTCTGCTAAGTGTGTGTGGGGGGGGGGCTGTTGATTAATTAGATTGGTAAGAATTTTGTGCAAAATAGTGTAAATAATTTCTATTCGGATGTGCAATGCATTTATATTACTCAATGCTATATTTGTTTCATGTTAAAATTGTAATATTCACAAGCAACGCCGTCCCTTACGCTATAATGGCGATCCAATTTGAACTTGGTGAAATCTTGGCAATAGAGCCAAGTTGGCATCATTTTTGGCGACCAAGTTGGCGACTTTGGGGACAAATTTGGTGACATTGGCGACCATGTTGACGAGTTTGGGATCTTCTGGATTCTTCCAGAAATTAGTGGAGAAGTACACTAATTTCACGATCTATGACGCGAGCGCATCTTTCTCGAAGTTTTGGCCATAGCTATAAATAGAGCGATACTCGCCGCAACAGACAGTTTGGTTTTGACTAGCGATTAATAAACTTGCCTTGACCGTGAGAACTAGCGATTAGCTCGACTGTTCAATATTACGAGCGCTGCTTGTGGATAATATTTTGCGTACGTAAATGTTAGACACTGATAATTGTGTATGAGTGCTGTTGAAGGAGTGAAATCCTTCTGATACTTATTCTACGAATTTGGCTGGTGAATCCTGTATTTTTAAGGATTGATTTACGACAATAAATACTTCATCGTTCTTAAAGAATTGTCTTGTTGTTTACGACTGATTTTGCATAAAGTCTTCGAACCCCGATCAACGTAACAATATATTTGTATATCACGATATCTGGCGCATGCGGGTATTGATGCAGCCTTGGGTGATATCTCTCAGTTGACGGCTAACATCTCGTGAATGGAAAGTCGCTCAAACCCGAGAGAAATACACCACAGTAAATAAAATAGAAGATTTAATATTCTTCGGTTGGTCCGGTACAATTTGACCCACGGACGAGTGACTATCCGTGGTTCGGGAGTCGGGGACTACTGTTGTAGAGAGGCAGATGCACGTTACTTTTGTGGTTCAAAGCCCTCCTCTGAAAGTAATATGGTAGGTTGGTGAGGGGGAGCGAACTCAAGTGTCGTCCTCGTCATTTTACCTAGATTTAAAATTATGAAGTCCTTCGAAAATAATAATTATTTAATAACAACAATAAATTCTTATAAAATTTCATGTTCATTATTCAATAAAATTACAATATGTGGTTAACTAAATCATACATTTCCTGCATTCAATATTATGTTGTAATTAAGAAGAAATTCAACAGTGAATTGGCTTTACTGAATCCGCTGTGAGCAGTGGAACAAGAATTTTTGGAGGGAAAATTCAAACTTTTCAGGTTCAAAAGTTCACCATTCTCGAATTCATACCTCAATCCGCCGCCAACTGTATTCTTTTGATTTTGTCAATTTTGGGAACAAAGAACAATAAAAAATAAATTATTGAATTAATAATTAGCATAAACTAATGAAAAAATTGTAAAAAACAATAAATTAAAGTTTACGCACTATGTACATAAGATTAGCATCAATAAAAAAATCAAGGGCTACGGGGGGGCTCCCGACTCGTGTATGGTGAATAAAAAAAAACGTGCCACCAGCACTAGAAAGATCAAGGTCAAATATATATATTCCCCATTCCCACTTCTTCACACCAACACTAACGGCTAGGGCATGCCTAGGAATTTGATATTGTATCACCTTGTATGCCGACCCAAACATAGAGAACATTGTCTGTCTATTTGGTTTTCTGATTATCTTGGCCAGCTGCAAAAAAACTCTTAACGTGTCGCATGTGCCTCGCGGGCGACTATTTGCCACCTTTGTTGTAAGGTATAGCAGGAATAAGCTGCTTGTTGAAGTCATGTTTGCTTCGCTGCTCTAACCCTTTTGAATTATCAAGACGGATTTTTAATTGACTTTAATTCGCATATATTTTAATTATGATCTTAAAAATAAATGAAGCATATAGACAGCAATAGCGTACAAAATTCATTTTCTAACATTTGTTTTAGACAAGGAGAAATTTTACCCATTTTTTTTAAAGATCATTTTCAGTACTAAATAGAGTCTTAAATATTCAAAACTCGGTTAAGAGAAAAATTATTCATAAATGAAGGAAGAATATTACTTCTGACCCTCTGGGAAGGCAACTATTTTGCCCCGGAAACACATTCCTACATATTTTTAAGCATTTTAACTAATATGCTTAGGCAATAGAAACTGTAAAAAAAAAAAAAAAACATAAAGCAAACCTTGTTGTTTGTATGTGTATTTTTATCACTCGAAACATTTTCTGCTGTTTTAGTTTTAGGGTTAAGAATTGAAATAAACAAATGAAAAAAAAGAAAACATTTCGCCTATGTGTGTGTGTGCGAAAGGCAGTGTAAACAAATAAATCTTTGGATATGCATTATGCAGAAATATTTTCTTCCCTTCTCATTTTCCCTTGGGGATCTTCCGCATGGAATAAAGTCTCGGGCAGAATAATAAACACCCGAACGGCCGACTGCGAAAAGGAACACAAAAAAGTTTTTGCTCTGATCTATAAAACGAGAGGGGATGGACGAAGCAGCGCAGGATTATGTCGGTAATAACTTAAGGCAGAATCGAATTTCCGAAGAAGGAATTTCTAAGGTGACGTCTGGGTCACCCACAAAAAGAAATACGGGTTGTAATCTGGAGTAATAAACTAATTACATAATATCGAGTGAACTTTATGGGAAATTTTTATTAGTATAATTGTTTGGCTGTAATGAAAGGATTTAGACGAAAAAAAGTAGAGATTTGCTTTGTGAGTTGCTTCTGTTATCATGTAATTTTAAAAATGTTTCTTATAGTTGTAATTAAGGTGATAAATATATATATATATATAGAATTATGAGAATTTTATGTTTTTTTTTCCCTCAGAAGCTTAAGTTAATAGTTTAATTTTTAACTAGCTGTGGAGTTACCATTCCATACCCGGGGGAATTTTTAACATTAAACACGAAATGGGGTTTTTTTTTTGAAAATGTTGAAACGGGGACAGCGATTGTTAAAAAGGTTTTGAAAGTAATTAATTGAAATTTTTTGTGTTTGTTCTGTATAACAGTAGAAGTGTTTTAACCTTCAGATTTATCATCGGTGTTTTATTACAAAATGTACAGTCCCTTATGTGAATATAATCACTGTCTTTTTAAGCAATTTCATACAATAGATAAAGAGCTCGAGTTTTTGTAAAAAAGAAAATATATCTTATCCTGAAGATCATTTCAAAAATGAATAACATAGCAACACATCAGAATTGGAAATTTGGAAATTTGTTAATAAATATTTAGTACAGAATGGGCGCTTCGTTTATGTCATTTTTTGTAAATTTTGTCCCATTTTTTTCTCGTTTTAGTAATAAAAATTTATTTTTCTCTTTTTAATTTTAGCATATTTTTCTTAAAATGTACTAAAAAATCTAAAACTCACAAAAAATATCCCCATGTTTCTTTATTTTTTGAAAAAAAGTTGTCGTGCAAGTAGTCGGATACCTTAAGAAGATAAATTAGCGGTAACTGAATGGGTTTCTTTTGTTTTAAATGTAAATTCTTGAGCGTTGAACTTGATACTTCAAAAAAGTAACGTCCAGCATGTGGTCCAACTAGTAAAAAAATACATAACAAGTATATAGCGAGCTACTAAGAATTTAAATTTATTTTCAAAACTTTTTCCTCCGTTGAAGAAAGGCCCTCGCAATGCGTTTTTCATGTATATAATCCAGCAAAAAGTAATATAAATACAAATCACAAGAAAAGGACATGCATCAAAATGCCAACTTTTTCTTTCCATTATTCTCTGAAGAATCTAAACAGAATTCCAGGATTCTTAGAACGTATTTATATGAAAAGAACTCAACTTTTCGAAAGAGAGGAAGAAGAAGCGCTTTTCATTCTTCGCGAAATCCAACTTTTCCCAACTCGAAGAATCTGTTTTCTGGATTTGTTTGTTCGAGGAGCTCGCTCGCTTTAAATTCAGAAGAGTTAGACCGAGACTTTGAAATATTAATGCGCATATTCTTCCTAAAGTAATTTATATTTCAAGCGATGTTTTGTACTATGTATATAAAATGTCCGTGACGTCTTCAGGAATTTTTGAACAATCCTCGCAAATATGATTATGGAAATGTGTAATTGTTGAGATTTTTATTACTTTTGGCGTCTGTCTTATATTTTATCAAGTGATTATTTATTCAGGTTGACTTAAGTTTAAAACTTTTTACAAAGATCTGAATAGAAACTTATATATATATATATATTATATATTGTAAGAACATATAAAATTTGTGGAATTACGAACTATTAAAATTTAATTTGGCTATAGTGCATAAGCCTTTTTACGATTTACAAAATTTTTGGATAATAAAGAATAAAAATTTAATATGATATATAGATATAATATAAAGCAACGGTTCTTAAAATGTGGGCTACAGACCCCTTAGGATCCTCAGAGCCTTTCTAGGGACTTCTCGAAGACCCCTCATCTAATGTTAAGATATCCCTCTTTAACAGACTCTGAAAGGCTGTTAATTGGTAAAATTGCAGATTAAATTTTACACCTGAAATAACAACACTAGTACAAAAAAAATGCAGAACAACCTCATTAAAAACTTTAATTTTTACAGTTAAATACACTATTTACTCTAAATTAGTATTTTGTAATATATTTTTAATATATAAGATGTTTACTGTTTTTTCAACGGAAGAAAAAATAAGTGTTAAAAAAGTGTGTTTAAGTAGCTGAGGCAGTCTTAAGATTTTTAAGGAACATTTAAATCATTCAGCCATATGTGGGAATCTTAAAGGGGTGCATAAAATCTTAGGGGTCCACGATTCCCGGGTGATATATAAAGGGGAGCCGCACAGTGCCGATTTAAGCTCATTTCGAGCCCTGGATGCAGAAGATCTACAGGGCTTCCTGTCACTGGAGGATCGAAATTTATAACCAGAAAATCTGTTTGTCTAGTTTATCCGGGCCCTTCTGGGTCTCTCTGGGCCCCGAGCTCCTGGGCGCCCACCCAAAGTGCCGGATAAACCGGCACTGCTACCGCGGCAATCGAAAACTTAAGAACCGCTAGTATAAAGTATATTGAAATATAATTATACTTTATTTATACGTATTAATATTTAAAGTTGAAATACAAGGTAAGTTATCCACACAACATTTTTCCTACAGATAAATTGTATTTTAGGAAGGAGTTGCAGGAAATTGTTTACTTCGTGAGGATATGATACTAACTGTAAATTAGTGGATAACTAACCTAGGAATTCAAATAATCCAACGAACAATTTAGTAAGAAGAACTAAATCTTATCTATAAGTAAAAAATGCTTATGAGAACTGAACAAAATTGTGCAACCTAAAATTTAATGTTTATAGTTGTTGCTTCATTGTAAGTTTATTTCTCCTGCTTCATATTATTTGCCGTGTAAAGGGAGTGGTGCACGTAAAAATTGCCATGGATTAAACATCCTCCCTTTAGCATCGTGTGGTATTTTGGAGAGGGGCAGCCGAATAAGGTGCCATCCTCGTAACTTGACAGCAGTTCAGAATTACAAGTATTTAAAATATGTTAGAATTAGGCCATCGCCCATTATCATAAAGGGATTATTCATTGCACTATAAAGCAGCATGAGAAGTATTGACGACAGACCTCGTAATTTTTAACCTCGGTTAAGTGAGAGGGAGACACGCAAGGTGTCAAACTACCACGCCATGCCAATGGGGACATTAACCCTCAAAAGATTCAATACGCATCATCCTCTCTACAAGGCATGTCTTCTATAGCACCAGTATTCGAACACGTGGCAATGTTTTTTCGAATAGGCTTACCAATGCGTCAGAAGCTTTGGGGACAATATTTTGTTCACATGGGGTTGCAAATTAGTAATTACCATTGCAAGCCATGTGTATTCTACGGGAGCTGGAATCACTTTTTAGTGTGACCCTATATAAGTGGATACCAATTGCCAAAATGTAAATTTCACACCTTATTTCTTCTTCAAGATACAACATTTCCCTGAGCTCTGATGATGAGAAATTGTTCCAAAAATTACAAATTTTTCCGAGAGCACTCTAGTGATCTTAAAAATGCCGCATAACCATGAACACTGTCGATTTTTTGCATCATGAAAATCCACTGACTTGAGCCGGGTTTGAATCCGCAACCTTGTGCTTTCAAGGCCAGCGCCAAACCAACTACGACACCCAACTGGCTTATGGACAATCTTGGAGTTAATAATAAAACGTTTAGTAGATTAAAGTTGTATAACCAGGAGCTGAAAGACATATTTATTTTTCCATTGAGAAGCTAGAATTTACACACAAATTTAATCCATTTTCGGAAAACATGTTTCGGAGTAAATATTTGTTCACAAAGACTGCCTATTACTACATTTTAGCGTACTTATTTATCGCTATTTATATGTTGTATTATTTGCTTTCATCGCACAATAATATTAAAATTTGTAAAAAATATATGTTTAAGAAATATTTTTTTTCTTGTACAGAAAATTTATTTTTCTCCTAAATGCAAACTTCTGGACTTGTTAACAAAATTAAGTTTTAACTTGTGTGTTTTTCGCATCAATTCAATTTGCTCTATGTTTTTTTTTCACAATAGTTCAAACAAAATTTCCTAAGTGTTGAGTAAGTATAAATAACCTGCATAGATTTATTTTTCTTCCCGTTTTAGTGAAGTTATTGTACTAGCGAAAATATTTACTTGAGTAACTGCAATCAAATTATCATGCAAAATTCTGGCTTTTAGAAAGGTAATTGCATTTTTAAAGATTATATGTTTACTGCATGTTTAAGGATTTATATGTTTACTGCATGGATATTTATATTTTATGGATATTTATATTATATATTTCGTCAGAAACATTTACTCTAAATCTGCTGTAAATAGTTCTAAATCTTGGTCTCAAAAGAAAGGTTTCTTAGGGAATTTTGAAATAAATAATAGGATTTATCAATTTTTTACCCTCATATACTAAAAGAAAGAATCGTTAAACGTAATGAAGTAAGAAATAATGAGTTTCCTCACTGATTACTTAAATTTATTGAAAGATTTAACTTTTTCAACAACGCTCAGTCTACTAGCAATAAAATTCCTTTCAATGGCAATTAAAGACGGAATACATTTTATAAAAGCCCGCAGTAAATTTAATCACGCTTAAAAATCTCAGATACAAATAACATTGATTCAAATCAATATACATTTATTTGTAATTCAATAAAAGTCTTTGTAAAAGTCTTCCAATAAAAGCAAACAAAAGAAATCATTTCGTAATTTTCATGAATAAAATAAATTACTTATTAAATTATTCTAATTGAAAACAAAAGAGAAAATAGTTTTTCAAAAATGCATTTGTATTTAACCAAACATAATCTAAAACCATTTTCAATCGAAAATCAAAAATATTTTCGCACCGCGTTTGAATACAGAACTGAATTTAATAAAAGAAACTTGAAATTATACTTTAAATACTGGCAACACTTTCGAGCGGTTCAAATACCTGTTTTATGATCGTTTCAAAGACGCAATCAATAAAAAGTTATTTTTATATTTTATTTATAAAGCTCTTCTGTAAGTGTTGAATAAAACTGTTTATGAAAGATGAAGCATGAAACACATCAAAGGCACTTGAATTTACAAAATAACCTTTGAGCCAGCACGAAGCCTTCCCTTGAATCGAAGAGAACCGTTGAACCAAACGATATTTTTCATTTAAAGCGCTCTCGATGAAGAAACGCAGACGATTTATTTTCATTTGCTGTTGGAATTGTTTTGGTGACTGTCAACTCGGATTTGACAACAGTTCTTTTTTTGAACGAACGCGTCGGATTTCTTTGATATTTCTTTATCAGTATTTCCTTAAATGATGGATGACATTGAAGCCTTTTTGGGTTTTTTTATTTTCTAATATATAAAATCTTTACATCAATAAAATTCTACTTAAATTAAAATAATTCCATTTTCTTGAATATTTTTCTTTAAAAAAATATGGATATGTGGTGTACTGCATTTGTTTTCCTTAGAGAAAAGACTTTGTTGGAAGGTTAAAAATAAATGTATGTTGATTTGACTCAATGTTATTCGTACCTGAGCTTTTTAAACGTGATTAAATTTATCGCGCACTCTTGAAAAACGCATTGTCTTTCATTGCCATTGAAAGGAATTTTATTGCTATTTAATAAATTCTGAATGAATTGAAAATATTCAATTTGATATATCTCGCTTGGATCAGCAATAAAGAGTGAAAAATTAAATTATTTGCAGGATATGTAACAAGGAACATATTTTTACATTGAAAGTGTTTTTAAGCCTCGTACATTAGTAATTTTATTCAAGGAAATATTGCTTAGACATGTATCAAAAATAAAATATATATTTATGTCTGTGGAAAAGGAAAACTAGTCAGATAAAATCTAGGAAACAATTACTTATTTATAGTGACATTGTTCCCAATACTTTGAAAAAAATGTTCCAGAAATTTTAAAAATGTATTGTTTTATATGTTTTTCTGGGGGAAAATTAAGCTCTGTGTGTGTGTGTAAAGCTTTGAACTTTTCCCTTGGTATTTGAGGTGACTGGCTACGTACGGAAGCGTGATTTTTAAAAAAGTTTATAAGTGAAAAATTTCTTTGGTATTGAATGTTAGTTGAAAAATAATATACCTATAAAATTGTTTTAAGAAAATTATGTACAAGAAAAATTATTTAAATATAATTTTTGATAAAATTGAACAGAGAATGGCATATTTTCTAAGACATTCTTTTTTTTTGTAAAAAAATGTCCCTGAAAAAAAATATTTTGCCCATATATAGCTGGTACTTCTAGGAAGGAAACTAGGATTTTTGAAAATTCACATTCCTTTTAGAATTACTATCAATTGGAATACTAATGGCTGTTTTTTTTTTAAATTCCTTTGATCCTATCCTTTAAAATATAATTAAACCCGCTTTTAAAATATATATATCAAATCTTCTAGTTTTGGCTCTGAACAGAACTTTTAAATATATATATGTATGTAGGCAAAATGTTTTTGTTTTGATACTTTTCAGAAAAGGAGAATGTTTTGAAAATGTGTTATTTTCTGCTCATTTTTTGCAAAAAAAATTGCATTTAAATAATTGTTTTTCTTTTAATAATAATCTTAAAACTATTCAATATGTATAACCTAATTCAACTGACAATAAATATGTAAAAATTATCCATTTAAATGCTGGTTCATAATCACGATTGGAACGTAATCAGTCACCATAAAACAAAAATAACTATTGATCGTTTCGAATTATTCTAAATAAGACCATAAAATGATACAATTCTAAACAAAATGAAACATAATTAGAAGTGACCGTGTACGAATTGCTAAGATAATTAAATTTTTTTATTCTGGTAATAGTGTTTCTTGTTCCCTACGTTGAAATAAAATCAGAAGTTTTTTCTCCTTGACAAATAATACATGTTACCTTTCGATTCTGTGAAATAACAGAAACAAAAACAATTGGGAATAACACATAATAGTGAATAGAATAAGAACTACTTTAACAATGACACATAATGTTTCGAAAGGTGTTGAAGGGACAGAGTAATCTACGCGCCATTGTAACTGGATAAAAGTGTCAAAAATCGATAGAACTAATAAAAGAAAGAAAGGTGCTAATGAAGCCAAGCATAGAGAGATAGTGTAAGGCTTGTTTATACTAGGACAAAGCAAATAGTACAGAAAAAAGTTTCGTATATTACTTTATTTACATTATAAATGACACTCAGAAAAAGTAAATAATTGTTCCCTTTGATTTTTGTAGAATTGATCTCACGAATGAAATAAAGCCAAACGATATATTTCAAAATGAAATGAATATCATACAAATATGAGCGAACGATAAACCAAAAGGAAAGGCTCAACCAATAGCGCTTGATTGGAATGGACTAAATTCATGAAGGTTACATGATAAATGCAATCACGTGTTCTCCATCGAATTCAAAACAAATTGAAATCTTACTTGTACTTATTTTTATACCTGTACAGTTTAGACTCAATTTCAAATAAGTAAATTGGGTAAAGATGTTCAAATGTCGAAATTTTTCAAAAAGTTGCTCAATTTTTTTTAAAATTCTTGTATATAATAAATTAGGTGTTTATATATATATAGAATTAAGATAGTTTTTACATTTTGTCTATTTTCTCCAGAACCACTTCACTGTTTTTAACAAAATTTTGTTTGTAATAGCTGATATAATGCAAAAGAAAAACCACTACACACAGTTAAAATGCACACGCATGATCGTGCGTAACACTCATTGAACTCAGAAGGTATGAAACATTAGTAGCAGAATATAACAAAAAATCTTTAATAAGGGGTATGGTCCCCTCTTTCAGATAAACAGGCCTCATACCGGAGTTTTATACTAGAATCAATGGAATTTGTGAAGTCCTGGGACAATTAATCCTACTCGTTCAGCAATTCTGTTTTCAGAATTTTTCATACTACACATGATGCATGCGAAACTATAGCTCTTGACTAATGTATTCTTTTTTATTAAAATGTTAATTTGGTTGACTGGAGAGTTCTGTGATAAGGGAAAATTTAACATCACTAATATGCTTCTTCTACTATTTTGCAAACTAATTTGATATCGGATTGCTTCCCGCCAAGCGCTGCTTGTTGTCGAGTGATATGGAATCCAGGATGGCAGCTAGCTGTAACAAATCGACAGAAAAATAAATTTAATGAATTTTTTTTTCCTGATGAAAGTTTTTGAAATGTTGAAATAGCCTAGAATTTAAATAAAATAAAAAGAATAAAATAATTTTAAAAAATATTTTTACTTTTTTTTTTGTGCAGAACAGCATGGAAAATAATGAATACCAGGATTTTAAAAAAAATAGAACATGAGAAATTTATGGAAATACTGGAGAAAGAAATAAAAATTAGTAAAATACTGAAAATGCATTGTTCCAAAAGATGAAATTAAAAATAAAAAAAGATTCAATTACAGATTTGTCCATCAAACTTCTTATATTGCTGGGAAATGTTTTCATGTCGCTTCCGCATTTATCACATTTTATGATGGCCGAAATCAAAGAAATCTTAAAAAAGAGAATAGAAAGTCATTGCTTTCAGAAAACAAAAGGGATGAAATTGAGAAATTGGTACTCCTTATGGCCCGGAAAAATTAGAAGCACAGTCCTCATATTCACCAAAAAAAATGCCCTGGTACTCACCAATGATAAAAAGAAATATCCATATTCAAAAATAGCACGAAATATACAACAGAAAACTGAAGCAGTAGCTTGAAGTAGGATTGCAATGAAAATGACAAGGTCACGGTAGTCTAGTGGCCAAGGTAACGGACTCGTGGCGGGCGTGCCATGAGTTCGAGCCCAGTACCACTGAAGACTCGCTATGTAGGCGAGCGATGCACGTTAAGTTTGTCGAGAGCTCAATCGTTTCCCCGTTGGTGTGGTAGTTAGGAGAGGGAGTGACAGCTCAGATATCGTCCTCGTCACTTGGCCATGGTTCAAAATTACAAGGTCCGTCGCCGAAAGCTCTTGTGTAGCCGAACAGTGTGACGTTAATATTCCCTCAATGAAAATGATTAAATTTTTTAGAAATCGAATTAAAATCGTCTGAAATTAATAGGGTTACTGAGGGGGGAAAACCCACAATGAACTTTTATGTACGTCATTCCCATGGCAACCACACGATAAAAATATCAAGGTAACCTTATTGTAATGTTATCGCCCTCTTGGCGAACATAAACAGTAGCTTGGCACGTAGCGCTTCTATATCAAATTACTGTCCTATCTTATTCTTGGTCAATAATTTCCTTTGGCTTTTTAAGTCCGTATATGTCTCAATAACGCATATTTTTTTGTAACGGAATTCAATTTTGTAACGCAATTCAATTTTGTAACGCATATTTTTCTTTTAAAATCGCAACCTTGCCCAGTACTTTAGATTGATTGTAATTTCGCATTTCAAAGCTACACCAGGGATATTAGAAAATATTATTATTGTAATTGGATGCCAAAATCACAAGAACTTTTCATCTAATGCACTACCTTCTAGAGATCTCAGTCAATGGAAGAGCTTTTTCGAATTCATTTCAAGTTGCCATCACTGATTGTGAAACTATTCCGAAAATTGAAAAAGATGCTTAAAATTGTGTTTTACAGGAGATGCCTCCTACGTTTCAATATTTCGAAAGCGATTTTAGATTCGGTAATAGGTATTTTAAAAAGTAAATTTCAAATAAGCGATCTTACAATCAATGCTCAAGTTTCTAAATTTTTGAACTCTTCCACCAGTGCAAAGATTGAGTGATATTTCAAAACAAAAAATAAACTCTTGTAATATACGTCATGGGTGGGGAAGCCATTTTGGATAAAACTTGAAATGATTACAAGTAATAAATATCAACAAATTTATTTTCATTAGGACCAATAAAAATGACTGCACGATATGCAGATAAAAAATGTTAACAAAATATTAATATTTATATAGAAAATTTAGTACTTATCTGAGAAATGCAACTTGATATCGCGTTGAATATTTATATATTATTCGGTAGTGACATTTACTTGTATTGAGGCATTTCTCTAACTTTAAGTACCCCTTTGGCTAGACGGAATGGTCACCACATGACATATTTTTTTTTTTTTGGTGATGAAGGAGGCAAAACACAACGTCTCTTTTCGAGTGTTTCAAGTGGACTGATTTCTCCTTTTCTCTTGGGGTAGGGCCCCAATCTCTTCTTACTCCTAAAATTTCTCTTAAGGTTCACCTCGCAGTTGGAATACGGCGTCTTTTTCTCATGGGTTTTTTAAGCGTAATGCCAGATGAAAGGACCCAGCAATATTTTAGGGGTACACTTGCGGATATGAGTGGTGTAATGTTATCTGCACGGGAAAGCCAATCTTGAAGTGGCGAGACGGGAAAACGTTACACCCCCACTCCTTATTGCCAGCTACTGCAAAATTTCTATGCTTAATTTTGAGCGAGAAGCATGTAAAAAAAATGACACGCAGAGAGTGTTCCCTAGTCTTAAACGTAATTACAAATAAGCCCAAAAGTTCGAAAATGTTTTTCTTGAATTGTCTTTAAGAATAATCCTTTCAGCATTTTTATCTGGCCTTGGATCACTCTTTTTTATTTTTTTAAACCTTTTAAATGTTCGAGGTAATAGATTCTCCATTACCAAAGTATTAATTTCTAATTTGGTGTCAAAACCTTCCACAAAAAGGAAGAAGAAAAGAAGAAAAGCTGATTAATCCGTTCAGTGATTAAATACTACTCAAATAAAAATGAACTTTTTTTGATTAAACTTAGTCTAGGTGTCACTACTCTGGCTGATCCGAATTTAATCAGAAAGAAAAGCATTAGTGAAGACAAATGGAGAATAGAATGTGATATATATTTTAAAGCTTCAATTCTTTAAGCTCAAGTATTTCTAAAGTAGAAACTATGATGTTGCACGAAATCAAACATTTAGAGCTACTTTAATAAAGCATTTAATTTTAATTTTGCCTGCTTTGAAATAAACATAGTTCATATCTATACACACATTTGACTTTCTGCATCGTTATTAAGAACTCCGAGACAAGGCTGGTAAAACATTTAACACATTGTATTAAAATAAGTATTGTATTTCATTTGTTATTTTTCTTTACATGAAAACAATTGTTATACAAAAATCAATAGTTATATAATACACACAATAGCTTTAATTTTCTCGGGTTTATTTTTACACAAATTTATTTCATAAAGTTAAGTGATAAGGTGCAGAACAATATTCACTGTAACTCAATTATACAGTTCAAGTCACTTTACATTATCAATCTCATTAACACATTTCATCTATAAGCAGGCGGCACACAATTAAAGCTTTCAATAACATCAAAGAAAGCACCAGGTTACTTTCAAGAGGGATAGCTCCTTATAACATCATCTAATTATGGACCTAAATTAAAATACTATATCATTAAGCCAATACCAATATATAATAAAATATGATTGATCTGCATATACAAAGAGAAAAGTGACTCGCTCATGACGGCATCTCCCATTCTATCAGTGCAACAGATATGGACTTCGGTGAGCATGCTTCTTATGCTAAGTATATCCATGGGGTAACTGTAATTATTACCCTTGTTCTTAACTTGGTATTGTCAAAATGGATTATCCGGTATGTGCAGTACTGATACATTTATATGTGTAAATATGTATTTTATTTTTTGTTACGTCAGAATGTATTTTATTTTGCTTCTTTTCAGTAAATTAATTAATATTTTAAAATAATCTTTAATTTTTATACTTTTCGATACGCTCGCCACCCCTCACGTAGAGTTATCACGCCTCCTCCCAAGGGAGGCGCGCCCCACAGTTTGAGAAACGCTGCGCTGACAGGTTGTGAGGAAATTGGCTTGTAAGGAGTGCGGCGAGGGGTTAAGGGGTTGCTTAGATAAATAGTTTTCGATTCTTAACTATTAGATTCCTGCAGACTTGAAATTTGGAGAATATGTTCCCTCCGTTGTGTAGAAATCTGTTAAGAGAGTGTTTTGTTGAAATCAATTGACAAGGCGTGTTAGGGAGTGCATAAATAAAAAAATGTCGTTTTTGAATTATTAAATCTACATACTTGGAACGTGGTTAACATGTTTCTTTTGTTGAGTTGAGATCCGCTAAGAAAGGGTTCTAGTGAAATCGACCCAGAAAAAAGGTTACAAGGACTCAAGAATACATTTAAATCCTTTTTAAATTAATTTGTGAGGGCTTGAAGATTGTTTTTCAATGCACATCTTAGTGGTAAAAGTTATATAACAGTAACATAAAAACAATACATATATTCTTACGACCGCATGCCCAGAGAATAACAGCTAGCCTAATAATATTTATATTGAAAGGAAATGAACTGTATCTGTGTTAGTATTGTGATATTGATAACACAGAGAGAGAGTACGCATGAACAAATATTAGTTGCTCTTAATGCGTGACAGAAAATTCTAATTCATTTTGCCAGATTTTATTATTAGCCCCTTGGTGCTCATTGACGAGTGGTATTTGTAAGTAAATTACTCGTATTATTAAATATTCGTGCCTGAGTGGAACGTTGTTCCATTTAAGTATACTTCAGCATGTACCTGCTGCTCTATCAGAGACGAATTTTAACACGTTTTGAATTTTCAACGAAAAGTGGCTCTTGTTATACTATTTTGGGATGTGTTAAGTTAATCCACAGATTGGCTAACAGCTGCTCTTTGTATAGATGGCCGTGGCTGTTCAGACTTCTAGTTATTTGACTTGTCAAAAAAAAAAAAACTAAAAATATACTAAAAAGACTTGTCTTCTTTTCTCTATTTCCTAATATAATCTTATTTGCGTATAAAATCAAACATTTGAATGGCTTAAGATTTATGTATTAAATTGTTCTTCATTGACAAAGTATTGAAAATCAGTCAAAATATTTTAAAATTAGTTCTAAGGCAGTTAAAGTCTAATTTATTGGTAGAAATATAGCCTTGGGAAGATATTCCTCTAAATGATTTCCCCAGCACCCTTTTCTTATTTGCATTTAGGAGTAGTGGAGTATTCTTGAATGTGAGCAAGAGATGCACATAAACCCTCAACAGAAGTGACAACAACACATTCCGAATTCTGTGTCATGCTTAAAGGTTAATAAAAATATAGTTGAAATGACTTTTATATGCAGGAGCAATCAAAATCACTTTAATCATTAATGTAAACGTTTTTTTTATCACGTCGCTTGGAATCTTAATTCCAACACTTTGATATACTTTGCTCTTGTATTGAACCCCAGAAATAAAAGTACTTAGTTTTGGGAGGAAATGAATAAATGTTATTTTGTGTAAAGTTTTATCTATATATATAAAGGAGAAAAGTGTGACTCACAAACTCACTCACCACGATATCTCAGGATCTACTGAACCTATGGACACTTCCAATTTGATAGTCATGTTCCTTTCATGGAGTAAGGATCAACTAAAAATGCATTTTTTGTGCAAATCGAACTCCAAGAGCCGTTGCGGTGTCTTAAGGGACGTTATAGATTAATATTCCCTTTTTATGAACTATTAAAACTACAGACTAGAAAATTGAAAAGTATGTTTCTTTAGGAAAGTAGACATTTGCTACAAAAGAGTTTTTGCGAACATTGACCCCCAAGGGACGTTGCGCGATTTTAAGGAGCGTTAAAAATAAATGTTTAAACTATTAAACTTACATATTTGAAATTTAGTATGAAGATTCCTTTCGGGCAGTAGAGATTCACTACAAAATGGATTTGCGAAAATTAGCCCCCTATGGGTCTTGCGGGAACTAAGGAGGCGTTACAGTTCAATATTCCTGTTTTTTAATTATAAGACGCACAGGTTTGAAAATTAGTAGGCCATTCTTTTCACGGAGTAAGAGATCCGCTACAAAAGAGATTTTGCAAGGGGTGTTTTAGATAATTTTTTCCTCATTTTTAAACTATTAGATGCACAGATTTGAAATTTGGTAGATAGATTCCTTTCATGGAGTATATAGATCCACTATAAAAGCGGTTTTGCGAAAATAGATTCCAAAGGGCGATGCGAGCGATTAAGAGGCGTTATAGATAAATATTCTCTTTTTATATAGAAGAAAATTTTCATTGGAGTGCAACAGTCTCAATCCCGACTGCTTTCGGAGTTTCCCCTTCCCCTCTTGCGCATGCGTAAGTGGCTCATTCTGTAAATGGCTCTTTGACACCTTAGTTATCTTTTTTTCCTTACAACTTGGTTCTTATCAAAAGTTTGCTGACCGCTGGGTTAGCCGAATGTTAATCTCCCATTGTCTATGTACTGATTTTTAAATATTTTGTTTCATTGAAAACAATTATAAAATCTCCGTACACCACACACGGAGCTCACAGAAGTAAGTATTAATCACACATTACAAAGGAATAAAGGGAAAAATTCCTTTGAGGTTATGAAGGATTACAAACATTTACAATAAATTCACAGAATTTTTTAAAAGCACTTCTAGTGGAAAGAAGTTGCTGAAGATTCGAAGGCCAATTTATAGTAAGTCTCTTGAAAGGGATTTAATATAAATTGGATCTTTCGTTCTCTTTCATACTTAAAACACAGAAAGAGCACATGTTCTACATTTTCCTCGCCACCAATATCACAATCACTGGAAGATGACGAAACTAAGTAAAATTTATTCAAGTAGCTTTTAAAGTTGCCATGACCAGTTAGAAATTGGATTATTTTGTAATTAAGTATAAAAATGATGGCAGAGGACAATCTCTTATTAACGGTTGAAAAAATTTCTTTGTTAAGCTCCCTTTATTTGAAATGAGATATCCTTGGTTCCAAGACTAAATATTTACCTACATTTTTATGTAACCTATTAGAAATACATAGATTCTTGTCATCATGCATCAGACCAATAAATCAGAGTGAGTTATTTTCAAACATTTTAGAGTCAATTTTCTTCGCCTTTAACATGATTTAAGTATTTTTTCCACAATTATTATTATTATCATTTTCATTTTTAATTAACGTTAAGTGCTTCTAAAAGAGTAATTTGCCTTATAACCCCTGCGACATTGTCATTTTAAGCAATATATGTATGTCCCCCTTAAAAAAGCAATTATGACTAGAGTGCCTTATAATTCTTTTCACGGTATCTATTTAATTAAGAGACATGAGAACGAGACGATCTAGTAGCGATTCCGGCGCAGGAAACCCTCCAAGTCCCCGGGTCCCCGCGCGGGCCATTCAGAGCGATCATAAATAATGTAATAGCAGGTTCCCTATAATTTCTTCTGGGGATTCAGGAGCAAAGGTGGGACGGCGGTTTCTGTTTGTGTTTTTGGGTGTTCAAAATTGCAGTGATGCTGATGGTGTCAAATGGGAGGTGCTGTTTAGCGATTTCTGGATGTGTTGTCGATCCCTGCTTTTGGGTGATGATTTTGTAGCGGCCAAGGACTGATAAAGTAATAGGAAAGGGGAGAAGGTTCGCGTGATACGGTATGAAATACTTGTCTTTCGGAACTGCGTATCTCTAACAAATACATGCGCGTGTTAAAAAGCCTATCTATTCCACATTCATTAAAATGAAAGTATCGGTACAGTGCAGTAGCTAAATACCTGAAATTTGGCAAGAATCTTTATTTTGTTGAATAGACATCCGCTCAAAATAGTTTTGCGGAAATCGACTCCAAGGAGGGTTGCTGGGGCGTAAAAGATTAATATACCGTAAAATCCGGCGTATAACGCGCACCGCCGTATAATGCGCACCTATACTTTCAAGCTCCAATTTTTAATCTTTAGGTATATTCGCCATATAGCGTACACTTCCTTAATAACAAAGGGACCTGAGGTGTACGTGCGCAATGTTCTTATGTTTGGAAGTATTATTCCAATTCTTAGAAAAAATTAGTATACTGACAGAATGACAATTCTTTAAATTCATAAGAAATGTCATTTTTTTTTTAAAAAAAAAATAAACGATGTATCGATACATGCCGAAAATTTTTGGCGTCTTAATTTTTTTCAGTCCTCATCTTTTTTTTTTTTAATTTATTTAAAGCTCTTGGTTTTATAATAGGCGTATAATTCTCACTCGTAAATTTCGATCTTATTTTTTTGCGTTAAAAATGCGCGTTCTACGCCAGACTTTAAGGTACTATCGCCTTAGAAATACTACTTTCATGTATATCGTTTCGAATGTTGTATAGTTAATACTTAAAATGGTGTAAATAATTTGTATCTGGAAGTTTAATACATTAATATTATCTTCTACTGTATTTATTTTAAGCAAAAATTGTAATATTTGCAAGTAACACCGTTCCCTTACTTTATAATGACTTTATAATCAAACTTAGCAATATATTGGCGATACAACCAAGTTGGCATCCTTTTTGATAAGTAAATTTGGCGAAAGGGCCACCACTATGGTGAATTGGCGACCCTGTTTTGAAACTTTTCCATCATATGAATGCTTTTGAAAATCCCTGGAGAAATGTATTAATATCACGATCTAAAGCGGAAGCGTATCTTTCTAGAAAAACCCGTTCCGCAAATAAATAGGATCCGCTCTCTGAAATCGAGTCAGTATTGTTTTAACCATTGAAGAGTCGACTAGGGATTAGTTGTTACGATTTATCGAGTGCTTGCGAATAATCTTAATCATTACGCATTTATATTTTTAGACACTGATAATTGTGTCTGATCGCCGTAGTAGCTGTGAAGACTTTCTGGTTTTTATTTGGTGATTTTGGCTGCTGTATCCTGTATTTTTAAGGACTCTTTTTCTACAATAAACTCCCATCGCTCCTGTAAAACCCTTTTGCTCTTTGAAACTGATAGCATAAAATCCTCAAACCTCAATATAAGTAGCAATATACTTTCCTTTTTAAGCCAAAAGGCGAGGGCTGTGAGAATATTTTCCTATACAATTGAAAGCTTAAGGTATCCGACTACCCTAAAAATGTGAATTTTGCCAAAAATTGACTATTTTTTTTTTTTTTTTTGTGATTTTATTTTATGTGCCATCTTATTAGCTTTATAAAAGTACCAAGTTTATCATTTTCCGTTCACTAGAACAAAAACTACAAGTGCTTTAGTAAAAGCAGATGCCATTATTTTGAGCAAGATGTCACACTTTAAAACGCGTTTTACTCGAAATGTGATTATTTGAAAATAATCAAACAGGGTCAGCGATTTCTAAAAAAATTTTGAACATAATTAACTGAAATTTTTCTGGTTCTGCATAATAGTAGAAGTGTTTTAACCTTCAGATGTATCAATCACTGTTTAATTACAAAATGTACAGTCCCTTATGTGAATATAATCACTGTCTTTTTAAGCATTTTCATATAGTAACCGAGATAAAGTGCTCTAGCTTTTGTAAAAAAGAAAATATCTCTTATCCTGAAGGTCATTTCAAAATTGAATAATATAGCAACACATTAGATTGAAAAAAATTGAAAATTTGTTTATAAACCTTTGGTGCAGAATGGGCCGCGTTTATGGTATTTTTTGTCAATGCTTACCTATTTTTTTCCATTTTAGTAATAATAATTTATTTTTCTTTTCTTAATTTCAGAACATTTTTCTTAAAATGCACTAAAAATAACAAAAAAATCCCCATATCTCCTTTTTTTAAAAAAAAAAGTTTTCGCAACCAGTCGGATACCTTAATGCTGGAACGTAGATATCAATAACTTAAAAACAACAATCATACAGCTTCATAAAATAGCCACCGAAACGTGCGGGAAACGCTAGTATTCATATAAAACAATTCAAATACCTTGTTTTGTGCAAACTACCTAAAAAATTTTAATTATATCAATTTTTAGAGGATTAATATATTATTTTCCCATCAATTATTTTTAAATAAACTGTTGAAATACAATTAATTTCCTTGTAGAATATTTCCTGTTATTAAAGATAATTATGAAAAAAATTTAAACAGAGAAAAAGAAGTATAATTTGTAAAAATATTCTCATGAAGAAAAAAAAATAACTGCGAAAAAAGTAATTATAAAAAGGGCTACACTTCAAAGAATTAAAACAGCCAAACGATACAATTTTTGCTTCACAATCGTTAAATTATTCTCATAAGAAAACGATAAAATTATTTTTTTAAAAGAACACCATCTTCCTATAAGATATTAATTGCTTAAAAATATTAAACTTTTATGTATAAAAATGTATTTTTAATCTATATATTGACCCCCTTTTTTATTTCTTGAAAGAAGGGAAGGGATGGGAAAAAAATTATTTGAGAACTAGGGCAAACTTCTTCTAAATCACACTTATGAATAAATTACGAATCTCATGAATACATAATAGTTTAACAAGGGAAAACATTGTCTTTGTTTTTAAATGAACGGAATAAAAAAAAAAGAATTTCAGATAAAGAAGGGGAAAAAATCCCTTTCTTCACAGAATAAATATTTTCACTCAAAAATTTTGATTGGATAGTACAAGAGTTCATGCTGATATCGCAAGTTTATAATTTTAAGAATAATATTAGAATACTTAAAGAATAACACGATTTCTAAATTCAACTGAACTTTGAGAGTTCTTTGGTATTCGTTTTATGTGTATCGATTAAGCAAGCAATTCATATAATATTATTATAAATAAAACAGTACGGAATGACGTTTTGTCAAATGGTTGCAATAAGAACAATTTTAAAGCTTACAATTGTCTAATTATTGAATATAGAGGCAACATGTTGAGCTTAAATGCTTTGATATGTTAAGGGGACACAATGTTATTTAATATGCAATTGGTAAGCAAATGAAATCAGTTTTTCAATTCCCACATTTTAGTTTACTCTCTCCTTATACATATCTTGTTTAAATTTTTAATCGTTAATAAAATACTTTCTAATCATCCATTCAAGTTCAAATACATTTTTTTTAAACTTGTAGTGAATGACACTTAATGTTAATACAGTTTTTTTTCAAATATTAATTCATCTTTCACTTAACAAATGAATAAACAGTAACAAACAAAAATAATAGTCCAACAGCATATATAGAAAGGAAACTCGATCGTTGTGTCTCTGTAGCGCGATGGATAATGCATTAGACTTCTAATCAAAAGGTCAAGTGATTTCTTTTTTAACACGCTTTTATAAGTTTCACTTGCATGTAACGGAATCTTGGAACTCGATTTTCACCCACTTAAAAAGGTCAGATTAATTCGAAATTTTGCACACTGGTCAAGACCCGATGACAATACAATAATTTCATAATTTTGTTCCATTGTCCTCATCAGGATCGTCAGGAATCACGATAATCAGATTTGACGACAATTAAATATATCACTTCCAGATTTGGCAACTAATTGCACATACAATTTTCAGATTTGGCGACTAATCCCAGATTTAGTGACTAAAAGAAAAAGGTATAACCCTACAGCGAGTGTTTTTAATTAATACACTTGTGGTTCATAAAAATAAAACAAACAAAAAAAAGTGTTCTGTATATGAGAAAGGGGAGAGTGGGTGTGTGTTATCAATTTCTTACTATAATATAAACATTTTTCTGAAAATGAAAATTAAAAAAAATAGGCTGGTGATGTCAAAAAAATAATTTTTGTTCTAACTGCTAAATATTTTATATTTTTATACAACAATACGTTTAGAAGTGATGATACGAATTAACATTATAGCAATACGTTTAAAAGGTGAGAATACGATTGACACTTAATATTACCATGTTTTTATTAACTCGCTTTCTTTAATGTCTGTCCGGGTGGAATTTTGTAATTGATTTTAAACTGTGTGACTTTCCGATGAGCTAGAGACTTGAAATTTGGACCATTTCTCAGAAGTGGATGACAATGCATGAAAATGTGAAAAAAGAAGGGAAAAAAACGAAAAGAAGGAATTTTATACTTTTTAATCCGTTATAAAAACATGTACATTAAATTTTTTTTTAATTCGGACTTTTTTTCTTCTTTACAGATTTTATTTGTTTGACATGTTCTTTTGAGACGGAATCTTATATATATATATATCAAACTCAAGGATAAATTCAACAATGAAAAAATGACAGTTTGAAAAACTAAAACACACACTTTTATTATAGATCGAACTAAAAAATGAAAAATAAATTATAATTTAAAAAAACTAAAGAACACGCTTTTATACTGAATCGAACTAAAAAGTAAAAAAATAATTCTTAATATAAGAATAAAACGATGAATGAGAAAATTAATGTCATTGGGGTAAAAGCGTGGGGTGCAATTTCGGAATTGAAAGAAGTTAGAAACTATAACAATTGATAGAACACCCCACGCTTTTACCCCAATGACATTAATTTTCTCGTTCATCGTTTTATTCTTATATTAAGAATTATTTTTTTACTTTTTAGTTCGATTCAGTATAAAAGCGTGTTCTTTAGTTTTTTTAAATTATAATTTATTTACTATCATATTGTATTAGAATAATTAAATTTAATTAACAAATAAATAGAAACAAATAAAAAAATGGTCCAGCACCATACATAGAAAGGAAAATGGAAAACCGCTTTCTATTTTGTCACCTAATAGTGTGATTCTGTCGTATGTATATACATATCATATCATAATTATAACTATTTAATAAAAAGTAACTGGAACAAAAATTTTCTTTGTTGACCAAGTAGGAATTGACTTAATTTATATATATATATATATTTTGTTTAATATAAAATTATTGACACATGTTTCTATATTCTCACCAAATTTGAAAAATCTAAGTTAAAAAACCCATTGTTCCTATCGGAGTTCTATGTTTGTTTTATTGCATCGCAATTGCAATTAAATGTTTGAACTGATTATTTTGTCAAAAGGGGGGAGAAAATCACTAGCTTTTCTTCATTTTAAATGTTAAGGTTCCTTCTATTGTGTCAAATACTTTGATATTTTTTCTAACTGGTGCTATATACGTACACGTAACAAAGTTGGTGTGCATTTTTGAATTTCAAAGAAAAAGTATTTTACCGTTTACTAAGAATGCGCACGCGTGCGTGCGCATGTGTGTGTGATTTTAAGTCTGTTATAATTATGAGTTTTGGATAACATTAAAGTTTATAGTCTACTAATCATTATACATCTCGCGAAGCTAGCTTGTGTGTGTATGACACGCTTATATATTAAAAAACTAAAGAAATCTTTAACCTTTGCTTCAGTAAAATGCATGCTGATTAGTTCAGCAAATACTTTTGCCTTTAGCACAGTTACTTTCCCAATGAGAGAGAGTTGTATTTAAGTCGATCTTGTTCGTATTATTATCATTTACTGCTCTTATTTTTTTAACTGTGTTTTATTGGACAATATTGGTGATTAGAATTTAAATTTTTAAACATAAATTGGAGAAATAGCAATGAATGGTTGTTTCAGAGAGAGAGTAAATGCTTATTTTCCATGGTATTTCGAGAATAAACACATTTATGAAATATTTGGACACTAGAAGTCTCCTACTTCACATTGTATTTTCTACAATAGGTAGGGAAACAGAACACATTTTTCAAGACTCATACTTTATCTGTATCTTCAGAGAAATCTCCTCTTAATATCATTTGTTCCAAACGCAAATTACAGTAAGCAATTAAAATAATTGAATCTTTTAATTCAAACAACACATTAAGTTTGAAACGAAGCGATTATTTGGAGAATATTCACTCCGGTAGGTTTGAATCACACGAGTAAATAATGTTTTGAATTAGCAATAATTTATTCGAATCCTTGTGTGGAAGGCAGCTAAATGAATACTTTTCAGGAATCTTTTGAAATTAAGTTCGGCTAATTAATCGCTGCTCACTTCATTTCAATTCATTGTTAATTATTCGAACAAATATTAATTTCGTTTCGACGCGCGTATAATAAATATTTTCAAATGCACAATTTTGCTACTGTTAACGCTTATTTCAATTCAGAGCATAAATTTCGAGCTTTGGTATGCAAATACTGAAATTAAGAATTAGGGGCTATTCATTTGAAAGCTTTAAACAGCTTTTGAGTTCCAGGAGCGGTAATTCATTGTAGAATTGATAGTCTAATGAGAAGCCGGCAATTTGTTGTAAGGTATTTATTAATGAAGATACAATTGAATTCATTCTGAATAGGATAAAATGTTGCTTAAAGAGTTATTTATCGTTTTCAGGCAATATTTGGATCACAACAAGGAGCAAAACAATTGCATTGTAAAATAATTTTTTCTCACAAAATTTTTCTCTCTATATATAAAAGAAGGCTAGCTGGGCGAGGCGTACTTGGTTTGTCGCTGGCCTAGTACCCCTAAGTTTGCGAGTTCGACCCCGGCTCAAGTCGGTGGTTTTTCGCGGTGCAGAAAAATCGACAGCCACCATGCCGTATGATTACGCGGCACATTAAAGATCCCCAGAGTGTCTGTTTGGCTTGGGTACTTTTGGAAAAATTAAAATTCCTGGTATCTTTTTGCATCGTCAGAGTTCAGGTGCCTCCCTTCATCTATATGGTGCCACATTCAAAAGGGATAATAGTTCCCGTGGAATGTACTAGATCTGCAATGGTAAATAAAAACCCGCAACCCCATTGGAAATTAATGTATATATATATATATATAATTTTTTCGTGATAATGTTATAATTTTATTAAGTACTAACGCAAGAAGAGCAACGTTCAAGATAACACGTCACGTTCGCAACCCCCACTTCACATATATCGTACGCACTGAACTGGCAACCATGTGCTTCGTTAGATATAATGCCGTCAATACGGTTGCGATAGTACATTATTGCCAGTTTTTTCAGGAAAGTATATCGCAACGATTGTCTGGACTGAAATCGTTACGTGAGAAGAAAGGTGTTGTCTCACACGAAGACTTCTTATTTATCAACGTGACAAAGTACTTTGAGGAAAAACGGGCAGAAATCTGAAAATTTTATCAATAAAGAGTTTTATGATGCAGCTTCAGTGAGGAATTTAACAATTTAACTGAAGAGGAACGACAAGAACAAATATTGCAACAACAAAAAAAGAGCAAATAAACGAAACTAAAAAAAATTGTAAGCTACAGAATAACAATTTGAGCAATGCGTAAGAACGCTTTGCATAATTTGTACAATAGGGGGTTGGTCCACCGTTAGGTGGACAGCAGGTACCCCTTCCCCTAATTTGGGGGGGGGGGATTGTATTTTTCATTATAAAATAACAAGAGAAACAAACTCATTTGCAAACTGAAAGAAATAGCTGATGCTGATATTACACCTCTGAATTATCTTGAAAAGTTTTATCAATGTTTTTTTTTTATTTTTAAAAATGCATTTCATGTGGTAAGAATTCGTGGTCTTGTTGTTTCTGTAGAATCAGTGGATAGATTCCTACCATTGAAAATTCTCTGTGTAAAGTGACAAATACACATTAACCCTATATAGAGCCATTTTCTTCTATTAATGTTACGTTAAAATATTTTTGGGACTGAGATTGATTTGTAAAAATATATTTATTTAGCTTATAACCTAAAATTAATTTGATTTTTAGGACCACTTCACTTGGTAGGGAAGTATGTTTCCCACCATCCAATGGGAATTATTCTAACGCAATGCATTTCATGTTTTGCATTTCTTTTTCTGTCACATAACACGTTGCTTATAAAATACAAGTATTATTGCTGGATCCGGTGGCTTACAGGTAGCGTAAGCCTAAGGTTGCGCGTTCGACCCCGGGTCGAACCGATAGGTTTCCTGGATGCAATATCGTAGTCATGCATGGCATATGAGTATGTGACATGCAAACGTTCAATTGAGTATCCATTTGGCACTGGTACTCTTGGCAAAAGTAAATCACGGCAATATTTATCATCCAAAGAGGGCTCGAAGTAAAAATTACTTAACGAGGCCCCACGACTAGATGGTGCTACCATGAAATAGCTCTCAAATTTGAGAGCTTGCCATGTCTGAAAAGGCTAAATTGCTAAAATGCCATCCCATTGGAAGAAAATAATTAAAATAAAATAAGGTTTATAAATACTAAAATCTACCAGAGAAATTATAAATTAGGTATATTTTGTATTCAAAATATTGATGTGTATTACTTTCAATGACATTTCAGAAAACAGGGACAATGCAAAGCTGTGCAAAGGCAGATTGTTCTCTTCTTATGCATGTTAAGTTACCATATGGTCACTAACTTAAGTCAATCGTATGTCATATGGAACAGTTTTCTTCTTGTTTAGGAAACTTACAGATGGTCCTTTATAATCACGGCTTGAAAATCCAGAAATCGGTTGCCATGCTACTCTAAATCTTAGCGGCGCAATTCATAGGTGGGAAAATAGCTTCTCATAAACGTTTAAAAATTATTTTTGTTGTGTGTGTGTGGTAAGTATCCTACCATGCCTCATAAAGTGTTAATTTTGTCAACACTCAATGTTCGTCTTTGGGGGATTGCTAAAGCTTAGAGAGTTAAGGATTAGCTTAGGTGTCATCTTTGTAACCTTACTAAGGTAAAAAAATAAATAAATAAATAGTTATTATATCAATAGCACTTTTTAACACGTTTTTTATTAGCTTCACCTGTATGTAACGGAAACTTGAACTTGATTTTTACCTACTTTAATAGGTCAGATTAATTCGAAATTTTGCACATTTGTCAAGGACCGATTTAATAATTTTGATCCTTTGAACTGATTCCGATAATCAGAAATAACGATTTGCCATTTACAGATTTGGCGACTATTTAGAATTCTCATTTCCATATTTGGAGACGAAAAGATTTAGTTAAGAACCTAAAGCGAATGGGCTCAGGTTAATATAAATACAACAAATAACAAATTATTTATGGGGAAAAGGGGGAAGGTTGCGTCAGCAACCATAGACTCTAGCATGTGAGAAAAATAATTTATGTTTTAAGTCACCGCGGATTAAATAAGTTCTCACGAACTCTTTAAAACCTGTACTTTTATGTCTAATGCTGTTATAAGTTTCAGAGATAATATATATATATATAATTGAGCTCTTTTTAGTAAAAAAATATAATTGACTTTTTACATCTTCTTCCTCATTAAATATTTCAAACTTAGCTCTTCCAGATTTTTCAGCTTTAGAGCGTAACATTAACACACAATTGTCGGTTTTTCAAATTTTTACTTATTTATAAATGAATTTTATACTTTAAATTGTATTCTGTGTATAATTTTTTTTATCTCCAACGAAATATAAAATTTCCGTTCTGAATACAATTTAATATTCTGCAATTTTTTTGAGTATTTTAGATAGAATGTACAGATAAAACTAATATGTGCGTGTAAAACGAAACAAAATTAATTGATTTAATATAAATATATAAAATCATAATTTATTTTAGATTGCTTGATTGGTAATTTATTAAAAATTAAACTGCAAAACAACACGAGGGCTATTCTAGTGAGTTAGTGAGTGAATATTAAAGTTGCATTATTCAACTAATCGAAGGCTTTTGGTGATGGATTTCGCCATTTTGAACCATGGTCAAGTGATGAGGACGGCACCTGAGCTGGGACACCCCTCTCCTAACTTCCACGCCACGCCAACGGGAAGACGTTTGAGACCCGATAGTTTTAACGTGCATCACCCCCCCCCACACACACAAACAGTAAATCTTCAGTTGTACTAGGCTCAAACTCATAACCCGCCGCAGGGCTGTTGTAGAAATACCACTTAAATTTTTTCATCAGTCAACAGATGACGGCACTGAGAAAGTCCCCCACTCTTCAAAATTACACGCCATGCCAATGTATAAGTACTCTGATTTGCACTAAGAATCGGCATCGGAATTCGAACCCATGTGATTCGACAGAAACAACATTTAGAGCAATTTCCTAACCATGACCCCTCTTCTACCTTGCTATTTTATTTGAAATCCCATAGTGAAATTTACTATAATTTGTGTGAGGGATAACTTAGCACTATAATACAACACGATGGCTATCGGCGAGGGACCTCGCCATTCAGAATAATATTTGAGTGGGTAGGACGAAACCTGAGCAGGTATCCCTCTCCGAATTTCCACACCACTCTAACCGGAGGAATTTGAATTTAGATTGATTTAAAGGGCATTAGACCCTGTACAATGAGGGTCTTCAGTGTCGCGAGAGTGAGAGTGGTATAAAGCTGCACAAGGACTTTTGACGGCGAATGTCGTCTTTCTGAACCATGGTAAAATGATGAGGATGTTAACTGAGCTTGCACCACTTCTTCTAATTATAGCACCATAGCAAGTGACAAAGGTGACCTCAGAGCTGACGTCATTCTCCAAACCACCACATCACACCAATGGAGGGAGCCTCGACAGATTTAACGTACATCAGTTCCTCTACACGAAGTGTCATCAGCTATACCAGGTTCGAACTCATGACACACCAGACAAGAGCCCGTTTCCTTGAGGTTTATCAGGGGCACTAGGGCTCGAACTCATAACCAGGGATGTCTTTGAGTCCCTGGACCCAGAGAACATTTTTGTAGACCCGTTTCCCTATGCAAAAGTATGCCCTACCTGAGATCTTTAAAAGTGCATTGTCAAATACTCGTTCAAAGGACAAATTGAAACCATTAAATGTGCAAGACTCACATACCGAAAGGAACAAACCGACTTGACAGAGGATCGCTTTTCGACTCAATGAGTTGAATGATTGTTAATGGTATTAAGCCTAAACCCAGGCCTAGACATAGACAGCAGACATCACATTAAAATACACTCTTGCCATTTTCCCCAACTGACACGCAGTTTGAAATTCCCTGCTTTTTGGAGAATGTCCACGGGAATAATGTGTGACCATCCAAATTATCCGAATCATGATCTTATTAAGAAGGAGTCGAGAACAAAACGAGGTCCCCACCGATGTCTTAAGAAGTCCTTGCTCATGAACTTTGTCACGAGTTCGAGACCATAACCACCAAGCAACAACATACTCCAATTTGAAATATCCAGTTAAAGTCATGTCACTTGATTAAAAATCTAATTTTTCCCATAATGGAACAATGACTCAGAAAAAGGCGATGAAGTAACATGACATTATCAGAATGAAGAGGGTGTAGTAACGATACAAATGGTTTCAATGCCTTGTTCGACCGCAAAGAAATATTTATGTTGGGAATACACGCACTACAGAGAATATGGAGCTTCATTTATACCCATAATATTAACTAGATAACAAAAGATAAGAAAAAAAAACTAATTACTTCCCTTGTTTTGTTTCGATTTCCTTGTGACGTCACAGTTGCCCGACTGAAATATTCCCTGTAGCAATTAGCAGTTAAGGTTTTGAAAACAAAGTTGGCAACGCAAGGAATGATTTTCGAAATGAATAGGTTCCGTTGCCATCCAATTATCAGGAATTGTTTCGAAAACTTCGGGGATATTTGTATCTTTTCTTCGTCGCCGAATGAAATGGGTGATGATATTGGGTGGCATTGTTTTAATGAAAGCAACGGTTTCAGAAAAGATGAGAATGAGAGATTCAATGCATGTTTCTTTTATTCGACTGGAAGAAGCTGGTGAGATGTTAGTGTCAGCACAAAATATTTTCTCAATGCCCATAAAGTTAGTGCTTTCCTTATCAACAATCATTTGTAACATAATAGCTGATAAGAAAAACGTAACAATTCTAATTTAATACATAATAAATATGTATTTTTATAAAATATTTAATTAAATTTGACGCGCTAAGATGGAGTTATTTGCTTAAAATATCTTTAGATAGATTTTTCATAAATTGGGACAAAGGAAAACATTATGTTTATATTACAATTAATATTAAATACTTTTCTCTTACCTTAACCTTAAATTTAGCTTTACTCTTTTTATACCCAAAATTCTACACTAGTTTCGTTTGCATTGCTTAATTTGATTTAATTCCAATTTGTGGCGCAGTATTAGTCGCGAATTCGTGTGTGGGGTGGCCACTAAAGATTCGCCGCGTAGAAGGGAACGATGCACACTAAATCTGTCGAGATTCAATATCCTCCCGTTGGTGTGCTGGTTAAAAGAGAGGGTGCCAGCTCAGACGTCATCCTTGTCACTGGACTGAGGTTCAAAATTACGGGGTCCGTTGCCAATAGCCATTTCTCTGCTTTATAGTGGGATGTTATATATAATATAACTCTCCCCCGTGCGCTCACTGTAAAGCAACGCAGTGGATATTGGCAACGGAATCTTATAATTTTGATCCATGGTCAAGGGACAACGATGACAATGAGCTGGTAATTGTCTCTCCAAATTTCCCCACCATATAAATGAAATGATTTTTTGCCAAGATTTTTAACACGCGTATCAGCCTCTCTATCCGGTGGAATGACTGAATATTAACGTCACACTGTTTAGCTACAAGAGGGCTTTTGGCGATGTACCTCATAATTTAGAACCACGGTCAAGTGACGAGGATGACACCTGAGCTGGTACCCCGTCTAGCACCCACCACACCAACGGGAGGACGTTTGAGCTTTCAACAGATTTTAAGTGCATCGCATTCCTACACAGAATGTCTTTAGTGGCACTGGGCTCGAACTCATGATACGCTAGCCATGATCCGATACCTTGACCACTAGGCTACCGCGGCCTCCTCTATCCGGTGGAGTCTTCAGTGAAAGTAAGTTTCGAATTTGAACCCGAGATTCAAGGTCGGCCACGAATTCGTGACCAAATGAATGGATGTATATCAGTGGCGCACACAGGAATTTTTCAAGGGGGGGGAGGAGTCCAGGGTCGAAAGTTCATCAATCTCGTATCATGCTCCTTTTGATTCCCCTGATTTTCGGGAACAAAAATTGATTACTCAATAAGTAATTAGCATTAGTTAAAAATTAAATATTAATAACAAATGCTTAAATTTTACGTACTATATACATAAGATTATAATCAATTGGAAAAAATCAAGGGCTCCGGTGGGTTCGAACCGGGGACCTCCATCCCTCTTGTGTGCGCCATTGATGTATATGCATCATCTTTACATACATAACAAATAACAAAATCTTCATCAATTTTATAAATTGAAAAATTATAATGATTTTGACGATTCAGAATGGTTTAGTATTCATTATTTCGAAAGTTTTTGCATCAATTAAAGAATAAATAAGGCATCTTGACCGCAGAAGTTGAGTAGTGATTGTTAAGAATTCGTGGCCAACGCTGTCGTGTTGTGAATTCGAGTCCTGGTGATCTGAATCATGGTTCAGAGCTACGAGGTGCGTCGTCAATAGTTACTTCAGAGCGCAACATGAATTCAAATCATCATTTTTAAGAGGAAGCGATATTACCTCAGGTGTGATTTCATCGTCAATTTAATATAGAAACTGTTGTTGTTGTCGATGACACCTGATTCGCAAAGGACAGATCAAGACCCATGAAATTCATCACAGCAAAGGGCTAAGTGACACCTGTCGTTTGCCGTAGTTTTGAGTACCATACAGGTGATAGTACGATTTAGTCCGTTTTACAGCCCAATTTTGAGGAAAGTCACCCTGGGAGTGGTCAGGCGGATCCCACCTCTCGTCCCTTCCACCAACTTCACGAGAGGACTAACAGCTCGACGGCTATTTAGAGAGAGAGAGAGAGAGAGAGAGAGAGAGTACCCCCATTTACAAACATCCATGCCTCCTCCGGGATTCGAATCCATGTTCTAAGGCACAGCAGTCAGGGTCGCTAACCACTATACCGGGTGGGCAACCAATGCAAAATCCATAACTCATAAGATAGATCTGCAATAATATTTACTAAAACTTATATTAATATATCCAGACCAATGATGGGGCTGAATATCGTAGTATTCATTCAATTGTACTTAATCTCTAACTGGGATTGTGTGTGTGTGAGAGAGCGAGAGAAAAATTAAGGTGTCTGTTAAGCTACACAACGGCTATTGGCGGCGAACGTTGTAATTTTTAACCCTTGTTAAACAACGAGGATGAAACACCGCTGGTGTGATGTGGAAGTTAGGAAAGGGTTTACCAGCTCAGGTGTCATCCTCGTCACTTGATCATGGTTCAAAATTACTAGGCCAATCACCAAAAGCCTCCGTGTAGCTGAAATCGTCTAGTGTTCAGTAATTACAGTTACTAAAATACAACTTTTTATTTCAACGAAAAATTAATCGAATCAAAACTAATAATTTACTAAATTATTCGGTGTCTTCAAATATGAATTTAAATCTGTAGAGGCTCAATGTCCACGCGTTGGTGTGGCGTGGTAGTCAAGAGAGTCACGGTAGTCAAGAGACACCTGCTAGCTCAGGTGTCGTCCTAGTCATTTACCGAGGTTCAAAATTACGCCAATAGCCTCGTGACATTAATACAAAATTTACTCACACACTCATTCGGAGCTGAATTGAATTCCTTCAATTGAAAAACAAATCTAGACGAATACTCAGACATATAGAACAATTTAAAATATTTGATAGTGGTATAGATGTGAATCCCATAAGCCGGCTCGAAGGGAACACACAGAATCCTTTTGCAAATGGAATTTGCTACATGCAATCACTGCTCCCGACTGCAGCGTAATGAAACGGTGATTGATGACTGAACCGACGAGACAAGCTTTCAATTTACCCACCAGGAATTAGCCTTATTTCTAGCGATAGAGTAAGTAATTGTGTTTTGTGTAATTGGAGTACATTTCATGCAGTAATGAGCTGTTTGAAACACACCAGGAAATCGTTTCCTCAATTCCACTGGTTGGGGAATTCTAATCATCAATAAGACTTGGAAGGGTATGAAATTAATAAATATAGAAGAAGGAATCAAATTTTGGAATGGAGATCAGATTCTTGAAATTCTGAATATGAGAAGCTCTTAACTCAGATAGTAATTTTATTTGTGAAAATATTATATTTTAAGTGTTAAAATGTTTTGTGCATTTGTTTTATTCCCCTTAAATTAACGTACCTCAAACTGTAGAGTGCTCCTCTTAGGGATGCGTGATAACCCTGCGTGGGGGCACGAGCCTATCAAAAAATCGAAAGTAAAAGATTTAAAGCAACTATCAATTTACTGAAAAAAGCAAAACAAAATACCTTCTAACATAATAAAAAATAAAGTACGAATTCACGCTGATATAAGATACTTATAAATGCATCAGTACGACAAAAGTATTTGATAATTAATTTATAAATACTAGACTAAAATAAGCTTCGTAATTTCTATTGACTTTCATGGGCTTCTCATATACAAAATTATATACAAGATATTACACTTATCTTGAGAATTTGTGCAGAGAGTTTAGAATTAAAGTTATAATGTAACTTAAGCGTTGAAGTATATTATTATTGCATACAATACATAAATTCTGTAGGAGAGGGCGCGATGACTGAAAATTCGGTCGCAATGACTGAAAGTTAGAGAAGCGCAGCTTTAAATAAATTGGAGACTAATTCAAATTTTATTGTGGTATGTAACACCAAAGAGTGGAAAGTTCTTAGATATACTTTTGATGCTGTGAATGAAAATGGGTTGCGGAGACAACGACATAATTTTGACTTATATAAGCTACTAGCCGTTACCCGCCCGCTTCGCTGGGTATTTCATGATGTTTTATAAATTTTTACTGCTTATATATATGTATAAATTATTGATATCTAAGTCCTAGCATTAAGAATTCGATTGAATTGAAAAATATACTTATACCTTTAACTGTCGCCTGTTGATTAAAATAATGGGCAGAATTCATCTAATTTGTATTTTCTAAAAATCTCTAAAATTGTGTGAAGTATAGAATGATGTTTGTTTTTTCGTAACCCAAAACCAAGTGGATTCCCGCAAAACCAAATTTCGGTGGATCTCTACTCTGGAAAATGAACATGCAAGCCAAATTTCAAGTCTAAATCTAACAAAAAAAACAAAAGTTTTACTATCAATATCCCCGTAATCCCGTTGAGAGCCGTTTTCCAAAATAACCGCTCTTAGCGGATTTCAATTCAACAAAAGAAAAATGCAAACCAAATTTCATTTTTTTGTCCTTGTAGCTCGAAAAAAGGAATTTTTTTTCAATACGTCCCAGTAACCCCCTGCACGCCCCCCAGAACTTGATTTGCTTAAAATACATTCTTAGTGGATCCCTATTCAACAAAAGAAACATGCTTAACAAATTTCAAGTATTTGCGTCTAACAATTAAAAACAGGAATTTTTTTCTTTAACTCCTCTGGACCCCTCGCAACCATCCTTAGGGATCAATTTTCGTTTTACTCTTTGTCAGAGGAACTCTATTCCATGAAAGGAACATGCCTACCAATTTTCAAGCAGGATGATCAAATAGTTTAAAAATGGAAATATTTATCGATTACGCCTCTTAATCTCCCGAAATTAAACTTAGTAGTTGATATTCGTGAAACCCATTTTGTAGCGGTTCTCTATTTTACGAAAGGAATCTGCTTATCAAATTTCAAGACTGTACATTGAGTAGTTTAAACATGGAAACAATTATTTATAACGCCCCTTGCGTTTCGAATTTCGGAAAATCCGTTCTTAGCTGATGTCTACTCTATGAAAGGAACATGTCTACCAAATTTCAAGTCTCTAGGTTGAATACTTCCAGAGATATCGTGATTAGTCAGTCAGTCAGTGAGTGAGTCGCTTTTCTCCTTTATATATATAGATTTAAGAAAGCAGATTCCATTAAATCCGCCGAAATGGGTCGTTTGAGGTATGCGGGCAGCATCTGCTGTATAGGCCCCTCATCCTTGACATTCAGAATTTTCAATTGCAAACCTATTGGAACTAATACTAGGGTAGTCCCATAGTGAGATGGGCTAATTGTGTGGAGAACGATTTTCAGCTTTTATGAGCGACTAATGGAGAACTGTCCATAGTGGTAGTAATACGCTGTTTCAGCTCCGCTAAATTAACAGGAAGAGGAGGGATGCATGCCGTCCTTAACCCGGCACTTCACGCGCAGGGTATGTCATACCCACCACCTAACTTTTTTCAAGATTTCATCCAAAACCTTTTCGAAAAATGAATAGTTTCTCGTGACTTAAAGGCATAAGCCTGTTGCCGAGACTAATGCCAGCCGCTGCAGTAATCTAAGCTCCCGTAGCGTATACTAAAATTGTTGCAGTTAAAAAGCAACAAAGGATATGACTTTAAGGAGTCTTAGCTTATAGGCGAATTCCAAAGGTATATTTCTTGATACCACCTCTTCGGGTATGGCATACCCTGCACGTGAATCGCCGTTACAGTTCCAAATGCATGAATACGCTTTAAAATCTTTCTTATGCAATGGCGTATTATTATAGTTATGATGAAGAAATGTGATATTGCAGTAATTTAATATAGATACATTATTTAATAGATGTAATACAGTAGTATTTTTGGAAGAAGAAATACTCTTTGCGGGGATGATGAGGAAAAGTCGAATGATGAAGAGTATAATAGCAAGTATGATTCCTCTTCTGAAATCTATCCAGATACTTTAACTGAGGATGCAATTATCATCCTTGATAAAATGATCATATCTAGTTCAATAGCTAGAAAATATAATATATAGTTAGCCTATACCAATATTCTTTGTGTTGATGAACGTTGCGACAATAAATGCGCAAATTAATTTGTTAAGTAGTCAGAAATCATCTACTAAACACTGAATCAGACGCTGATTTCTGAAGTTTTTGGATTTCGATTTACAGAAGAATGTAAAGAATGTAGAAACCAGCAAACACAATGCTTCAACGAAATTTTAAAAAAATAATAATAAGATTCATTGAAAACATCCCACTTATTCGCGACGAAAACTAAAGGAGTATTGAATGCCTAAATAAAAAGAGCAGAAAAACTAAATTTACGTGTGGAAAGTGTAATAAATATATTTTATTTCCGAATTTTCTTCCTTTTTCACCATTGTATGCAAATATTACGGTAAAAACAGAATGTAAACACCCTTGAGTATGAGATACCCTGAGCGTGAAGTTAAGGTCGTTTTCTTTCGCGCGTGAAAAGCTGGATTAAATACTCCCAGAGGAAGAAATCACAAATTGATAAGTCAGGACTTCTGGGAGGCCATTGGGTAAGTGGCATGTTGAGGTCCACAACTCGTCCAATCCATAGATGAGATTGATATAAGTTCAGCGAACTAACCTCGCGCGTTGGCCGACTATTGTAGTAATGCGCTATCCAATTGGCGAATGTAGTTGTCAATGTCGTCCGGCAACTGTGCAACAACCAAAGAATTAACATATTCAAAAAAGTGGTTCCCGTGTCATTTTGTTAATTCAAGTAGACAAAATGACAAGGGGAAAAAATTAATAAGCACGCAATTTTCCACTGCAAACTCCGCCATTTTTAGCTCGTTTTTCACGTACTAGAACAAAAGCGCTATTAGGACGCAAATTTCGTCTTCGTCTTCGTTCCATATTTTGTCGTACCTTTTTCTCAGCCAATAAGCAACCAATTGACCTCGGGTTTTCGGCATTTGGTCGCATTTAATAAGCCGAATCATATTTAAATTTTCCCATAGTTTTCCCGAATTTTCCTACAAATTTTCCTGAATTTCGCTAGTTTATAACAAAATTTTCTCAAATTTTACCTAGTAAATTTATTGTTTCAGAAAGTTTTTTAAAAAAAAATCTACCTGCATTTTGGAGAAAATCATTACAAAAATGAGGAAATCTTCACAAAAAAAGTTCAGAAAACAAGTTAAAGGCTCTGATTTTACTTTTTTAATTTAATTCTTTTTTTTAAACAGTAAAGTGATAAGATATATAGTGTAAAGTGAAAATAGTTTTTTTTTTAAACTAAAAGTGTGAAATTTTTTTTTTAAAACTAAAAGTGAGAAAACTTTTTTTTTGAAACCAGAAAATGGGAACGAAAAGAACGTTGACTGGAAAAAGTGAAAAGAAAGCAGACCGTGAGGAACATCAACATAGACGAACAGAATGGTCACGTTTTTCAATAAATCCACGTGACAATGTTGCAAATAGAACGAGAATGCAAATCCGTAGATCAGATCCTCAACTACGAGCAGAAGAACGACAGAGAGATCAGAACAGATACGTAAGACAAAGATAAGATGAAGAATATTTGGATGCCGATATAGAGAAAGCCATCGTGTACGTAGATCAGATCCTCAACATCGAGAAGAACGTCAAAGAGAGCATGAAAGTTCATTAGATGCATTATTGTAAAATACAACATGTGAAAAACGCTCTTACTTGGCCATGCCAATGATTGATATCTTGTTTACTGACTAGTCTTGCGATACGCATGTTATTGGCGACGTCTCTTTCGTCTAGAGGTGAGACGCAAACATTTAGAGCAGCAATTCTCAACCGCTGGTCCGGCGGACCACCAGCGGTCCGCGGAGAAATCTTACCGGTCCGCGGACAATTTCTTCTATTCGCGAAAAAAATTTACTTATCAAAAAAAAATAATAATAAGAACTAAATTTTAATTTATTAAATTACGAAATACAAATATATCTTGAACTATTTATAATTCTATGTAATTTATGGTTAGTACTGCACTGAAGAAAAATTCCCGAAATGCTGACAAAAGTGCGCGAGAGCGCGGCGCGTAAACCCCTCTGTTGGCGACAGACACTTAAGCCGGGTTATAATAGTATATAGATCACAGCTTATTTGTGTTCGGTGGATCACAGAACACGGAAGCGTTGATTGAAGGAGTTCTTACAGAAGGTTAATAGATTTGATGTGTGATCTGGTACAGTTTTATCGTTGTGTCTGGGTGTTTTAAGTTATTGTTAAACGAAACATTGTTATAATAATTATATATCTGTTTAACTGGATTGGACCAATATAACAGTAAGTTTATTGATTATTTATATACTTGTATGTATGTATGTATGTATGTAGGCGCTAATAAAAAAATATTTTTTAACCCTTAGTAAGATGAACCGTAAACAAGGCACGCTATTCAATTTTTTGAATACCAGTTCAATGTCTCAAAAAAATGACGACAAAACAGGAATAGTACCAGGAAAAAGAGAAAACCATTTATCAGACACTACAACCACGAATATATAAAATATGGTTTTTATTCTTTGGCCCAATTCTACGGAAGAAGATATACGTCCGATGTGTATCATTTGCCATGAAGTTTTAGTAAATGATGCTATGAAACCAGCGAAAATGTTACGACATTTGAAGGCTAAACATTCCGAGCTGGAAAAAAAGCCGCGTGAATATTTTGAGCGTAGAAAACAAGAATTAGGATTACAAACAAAAACATTTAAACAAAATTTTATTCACAACAAGTCATTATTAAAATGTTCATACCTAGTTGCCCTTCGGATTGCTAAAACAAGAAAATCCTTTACTACTGGGAAAATTTAATAAAACCAGTTTTAATAGACGTCTGTTTAGAAATGTTTGGACTCTCTGCTGTTGATAAAATCAAATCGATTCCCTTATCTAATGATACTATAAGAAGAAGAATTGAAAAATTATCAGAGAATGTGGAATACCAATTAATACAAAAGATAAAGGAATCAACACTTTTTGCCAATACAAATCGACGAATCATGCGATATTTCTAAAAAGGCCATATTAATTTGCTATGTTAGATATATGATTTTACTTTGGAAGAAATAAAAGAAGAATTCTTGTGTTGTATAGAATTGGTTTCATATACAACAAGTGATGAGATTTTTAAAGCACTTAATTCTTATGTTATTAAACATTCTTTAGAATGGAAAAATTGCGTAGGTGTGTGTTCCGATGGGGCGGCTAGTATGGCTGGCAGACATTGTGGTGTTACTAAAAGAATTCAGCAAGCAGCTAATTCTGATTTATTAATTACCCACTGTATAATCCACAGACAACATTTAGCAGCGAAAAGTTTATCCACAGAATTACATGAGGTTTTAGCGGAATCTATAAAAATTATTAATTTTATCAAAAAAAGCGATTTAAACAGTAGGTTATTCGCAATATTTGTCAGGAGGTTGGTGCCAAACATGAGCAGTTATTATTGCATACAGAAGTTCGATGGCTCTCGCGGGGTAAGATTTTAACCAGGCTTTTTGAATTAAAGACGGAAGTAGAAATATTTTTAAGAGAAAAAAATAATCCTTTAAGTATGCATTTTTCTGATGTAGAATGGGTTGCAAAACTAGCATATTTAAGTGATATATTTTCATATATAACGATTTAAATTTGAGT
>BMAO01018100.1:0-17644 GCA_019973975.1 Trichonephila clavata | reverse complement strand
GAAAACAGTTAAAAATTTTACCTACTTAGGATCAATGATTACCTCTGATAACAGAATATTTCATGAAATTCAGAATCGATTACACCTGGCAAATAAGGCTTTTTATGGACTGAGGAGCTTCTTAAAATATAAATTTCCTTTAAGGATCACAAAATTTTTATTAGACCAGTTCTAAAATATCCATCCGAGACCTGGACAATAACAAAACTGGAAGAAAATCAAATGCCATCCTTTGAGAGAAAAATATTTCGAAGTATACTTAGAGGTGTACAAGAAAACAATAGCTGGAGAAGATACAATTTTGAATTATATAGAATTTATAAACAACCTGGCATCATTAAATACAGAAATAGATAGAATGAATTGGATGGCCCATATAATTCGAATGCCAGATGATAATGTTGTGAAAAAGGTACTGCAGTTCAAGGTCACTGGGATTCCGAAGCGTGGAAGACCAAGGCTGAGATGGACAGACTCAGTGGAATCGGACTTTGGGATTATAAACGAGAAAACTTGGAGAACGAAGGTGAAATAGAGGTCATTATGGAGGAATCTCGAGGAAGACTCTGGCAATGAGGGGCTGTCTTGCCAGATATGATGATAAAAGAATAATCGAAAATATTCTCAATTTTTTTTTCCAAAAAAATCACAGCCAAGTAGAGTCTTGGTCGCGAATTCCTGACAAGCCTTATTTTTGTCGTATCATGAGTTCGAGTACTGATAACACTAAAGACTAGCTGTGTAAAAGGGCTGATACATGTTAAATTTATCTGTGCTTCCACCGATCGGCGGAAGTTTGGATAGTAGAATGTAAGCGCAGATACTGTACATGTTACATAACCGTGTTTCAAATTACGAGGTTTGTCACTAAAAACTGTTGTGTTGCTTTGAAGTGCGCCATAGCAATGATTGTTTTCATGTCCTAAATTTTCATCTTACTAAACCCAACATTAACAAAGCAGAAAAGCACATCAAAGCTGCAATAAGTAATATTAAGTGAAGACAGCTTTCAGAGTTTCTTTTAATCGAATTGGAATGTATTTAAAATATAGTTGTCTTTCCACGAGGTTATGACTGAAGTATTGGTCGAATCAACTGCACATCATCTCAAAAGAGTCGTTTTAGCCCTGCTTCCGACATTGAAAGAATCCTTATAGGTTCATCGTTCCCAAGGGAACGACTCTGAAGGGGGATTAGGGTAAAATTGTATTGTTTGCTGTGTAAGATTATTTTTTTATGAATAAAAGTCAGATTTTTTTCTTAACACATCTCGTATATTCATAATTGTTACCGAATTCAAACTGGGAAGTGACACACTACTCAACTATTCATAAAGACGGAGTAATTAAATGTTAATTAATATTTAAACGATCTACAATAAATTTTTTGGAGAAAGTATATATTAACTCTGAGAAATTCTAAAAGAATTACTTCGAAAAAGTTAATCTCTTATACTTAAGGGGACATGATACGATTTCAGCAAAAAGATTTTAATTTAAGGATTTTCAAAAAATTTTTGGCTGCCTCCTATGTGTGTATACTATGTAAAACAGATTTTGTACTCAAAATTTCATAAAAAGCTAGCCATTTAATTTTTTAAGGAAAAAACTTAATTTTGAGGGGATTTTAAAATGCTACTCCTCCTACAAAAATTTACGTACATGCACTAAATTTGATTTACAAGTACGTCAAACTATATATAACAAAAGTTGGTATGGGTTTTACAATAACATGACGTATTCGTTCAACACTTCTTTTTATGAATGCTTATTGAAAATTTCTTATAAAGTGTATAAATTCTGAGTTCAATTATTTTTAAAAAATAAGTATTGCTTTGATTCAAAAATGCATACCAACTTTTGTTACATGTACTATTAGCAATAGGTAAAAAAATCAAAGCACTAGGCACTATAGAAAAAAAGCCTTAGCATTTGAAATGAAGACAAACTAGTTATTTTATCTTTCTGAGATAAGTAAGTTTAAAGTTTTGAGTTGCCGTAGGGATGTGAATAAAAACGAACGTAAAAGCTCTCATAATTCTACGTTTTTAAGTTTAGACCTTACAAATTTTTTGAGCTTATAGAAAAATATATAAATAATAATTTAAGCTAAGAAAATTAGATTTGGTTTTTTTTAACGATTTTTGTCAATTCAATCGTACTGTGTCCCCTGAAATTCGAGTTAAAACAGAATTCGTAGACCAATTCCAAGGGAAGATATACATTCCATGCACGCAAATGTCGCATCCACCGAATACAATAAAGAATAATAAGAAATGAATTCATCTGAATTTAAAGTAAAGAAAATAAATTAGTTAAAAGAAAAAATATCGTGTATAAGATGACAAGTTGGATTTTTCGCACATTAGACTAGACCATTGTCCCGATTTTGTATCAGCAAGAATTTTCTTGTTACCATGTATTCATTTCTAGAGAAAAGACTCCATCCCGTGTTTTGTGTGATTCACAATACACAGAAATGTATTTTTGATTAGCTTCGATGACACTTATGGTTGCTGCTTGGTAATGGATAGCTTGATTGATTGTTTGTTAACGGCGCCTTACAAATCTACACGAATTGCTGTTGGCGGGATGCCCATGGAATCCAAGCTGACCCAAAGGGTGTAAAGCTGCAAATCGGACTCAAGAAAACAGCCATCTCGTGGTGAGTCTTTACTGAGGGAAAATTTCATTTTTTTCACAGAAGTCTGGAGAAAAACTTAAATATAACTTGTTTAAAGTGTCTCAGGGGTGTTAAGTTTTTCTCGAGAGCTGAAAATATAAACAATTTTCAAATAAACCATTATTTGAAATTAAAATTAAATAATTCGATTCTTTTACACATTATTTTTAAGCGAATAAGGTTTCAAAAAAGTGCAAAATATTTGAAAATATAAAATCACAATTCCAAAAATTATAAGCATATGAAAATAAGAAACATTTCTGTACTAAATATTAAGCAAATTTTACGTTGCGCAAGCTATTTTCTAAAATAGTAGCCTTTGATGTATAAAACTTAGTAGAATTATAAAATGCATCATACTTTTTAAACCCTATCTAATTTTAGTATTTATGCATTTTTTATATTACAAAATATTTGAAAAATAATACAGTTTTAAAAAGAAAAGCTTTAAATGTAATTTTTTTAATTATTTAAAAATTTTAATTTATTATTCTATTTATATAAAAATAACTGCAGTGTAATAAGGTTATATATATTTAACCTTATTGCCAGTAATTAGAGCTACTATTTAGGAAAATATCATGCGCAACAAAACACTTAATTAATATTTCTTACAGAAATATATTTTTATTTTCATATACTGTAATAATTTTTTAGAATTATGTTTATATTTTAAGGGGACATGGTACGATTTAAGCAAAAAATTTTAATTTAGGGATTTTTAAAAAATTTTGGTTGCTTCCTATGTGTGTATACTATGTAAAACAGATTTTGTTCTCAAAATTTCATAAAAAGCTAGCCATTTAATTTTTTAAGGAAAAAACTTCAAATTTGTGAAGTGATTTTAAAATGCTACTCCTCCTACAAAAATTTATGCACATGCATAAAATTTGATTTACAAGTACCTCAAACTATGCATAACAAAAGTTGGTATGGGTTTTGCAACAACATGATTGGTATTTGTACAATTCTTCTTTTTATGAATGCGTATTGAAAATTCCTTAAAAAATGTACAAATTCTGAGTTCAATTATTTTTTTAAAAAATAAGTATCGCTTTGATACCAAAGTGCATACCAACTTTTGTTACATGTACTATTAACAATAGGTAAAAAAAATTCAAAGCATTTGGCACAATAGAAAAAAAAGCCTTAGCATTTTGAATGAAGACAAACTATTTAAAATATCTTTCCGAGTAAGTTTAAAGTTTTGATTTGCCATAGGGATGTGAATAAAAACGCACGCAAAAGCTATCATAATTCTGTGTTTTTTTTTCAGTTTAGAGCTTTCAAATTTTGTCAGGTTAAAGAAAAGTACATAAAAAATAAGTTAAGCTGAAAAAATTAAATTTTATTTTTTGACCGATTTTTGTCAATTGAATCATACTGTGTCCCCTTAAGCATTTTACACTTTTTAAAGCCTCATTCCTTTATAAATAATGTGTAAAAGAATTGAATTATTTAATTTTAATCTCAAATAATTGCATCTAATCGAAAATTGTTTATATTTTCATTTCTCGAGACAAAACTAACACCCTTAGACCCCTTAACAGGAGTTACATATTTTCTTCATGTTGCATTGGGACGGATCTATACGCGACTGAAGTTCATCTGAAGTTCTTTATATTGACACTGATGAGGATCTGGACCCCAAGTACATGTGCGATAACTAATTGATTGTGTGTGGGGGGGGACGAAGTCCGAGCTACTTATCTCGAATTTCGGTTCATGGTGTCTAGTTAAAAGAAATCTTTGAACTCAAAATTTGACGAATATGTTTTTAAAAAAATAATCCCTTTAACTAAAGAGTTGGAAAAGATTTTCACCGAAAAATAATCTTCCTTTGAAGAATTTTAAGATCAGGGTGAGTGAGTGAGTGAATATTAACATCGCACTATTCAGCTATTCGAGGTCTGTGGCGGCTTGCACCACAGTAATCCCTAAAGGGAAATTTGCGTGAACTTTCCCTAACCGATGGGGAATTCAATCAATCTGTAAATAACTTTGGTCAATTGTGGAACCCCGAAATCGGTGGGTGTGCCTACCCCCAAAATAGAATTTTTTTGTGTGCTGTGTGTCGTAACATGTCGTAATAGCTAAAAATAAGGGTCGATATTTGAACTGTGAATATGCAACTAATACGCGACAAGAGCTTTTGGCGACGAATCTTGTACTTTTGAACCATAGTCAAGGGACGAGGACGAAACCTGAACTGGTATACACTCCTCTCTTAAAATCCACACCACATCAATAGGAGGACGTTGGAGCCTCGACAGATTTTACGTGCATCAGCCTTCTCTACACGGCGGGTCTTCAGCGGCACCAGGTTCGAACTATTAAGATGAAGAAAAACCCCTTATAGGCTCACGTTAATCATCTTACGCGGCTTTTCCTCTACATACAAAAAAAGTCATAAATATTTCGACTTACTGATCAAAGATAAATTCAAATTTTAATAAATATTTTATTTGCCCAAATAATCGCATTTAATTTTCTGTCTCCGAGTATATACAGCCTCTGCGGTAACCGAAAGGACATGGTCTTGAACTCGTGGCCGTGCAAAGAAGCTGAAGGACATTTAATACGTCAATGCTCAAATTCTTCGCGTTAGCATGATGAGGAAATTTGCAGAGTGGTGCTAGCTTAGGTGTCGTTCTCGATACTTGACCCTTGTTTTACGTTATTAGGCCCATAGTCAATAGCTGTAATATTCCTTTAATGGAGAATATTAATAAATATATATTATAAATATATATTAATATATATATATTAATATATATTTATATATTAATATATATTTATATCAAGGATAACATACTGATATCCTTGGTGCGTTATTTTAAACCCAATATTATTATAACATGTATATAAGCAGCAATCAATACTTCATAAGTGTAACTTTGTTTATAGAAACCTACAATGTTAATTATTTAAGAAACATATAAGATATTTCCAACAACACAATATTCATTATTGCTCTAATCTCTCAATGTTTCTCCTCGATTGTTAGTCGAATAACAACTAAATGATGGGGTCGCATACCCTTTTTCTTCTTACTCCACACCCAACGTGTTTATCCTACTTCGTTAGAACTTATTGAAACTCATAATGATGTTGAGAGAACAGGAAATGAGAAGACACGGTAAATATTAAACACATTAATGTTATCTACTATGTAATTAGACAGTGATGAGTGCAAGATATGCCCTTTGGCACCAGAGATGCGCTCTTTCGCCACCACTGGATGTTAAAATTCCTTCAGGCTACAGTGACATCCTACTAACTATTCAAGAACAGTTAGTTAATTGATACGCGAATCCCGCCATCTTAATTTAAACCTGAAAACGGAACACATTCAAAGCGAAGATTCTTTGCCTTTGGATATTTACATTCCAAATATATAGATAACATTATTTAAAATGTATATGAATAATCCGCAATAATTTGTAGCAAGAATACTTAATTTGAAATAATAATACGTAATGCATTATTTTAAATGGAAAGTAGGGTTTCAATTGATAGTTATTCGAAATTAATCGCGAATACAATTTTTTCGAAATTAACTGTAAAATGGTTTTATTAATACAATTATTTCAGCTATTTAAGTAACAATACGATAAGGGTGAAAAATAACTATTTGTATCAAGTTTTGGAAGATAAAGGTTTGAATGGTGTTGGGTTTATAAGCATTTATGCCTGCAATACAGATTCTAAATGAAAAGCGTAAAGTTGAATTTAATGAAAAGAATATTTTTCGCTACGTTCATCGATCCTTTTATTTGCAATCGCGTGAAAAATCAATTAAAAAAGTATATAGGAATTACAAAAACGGAGAAATTTTTAGAGCCCAAGTTGTTTTCAATATCATTTTTGCTTCAGTTACTTCTGAAATCAGTTTAAATAACAACAATAATAATAATAAAAGAACAATACTGGGCAAAAACATTTCATGGAATTAAAAAGGGGAATATTTACTGCTTTTTAGGGTGATGACAGAGATTTTATGAGATTATTATAATTATTAATCATATACTATTGCTTCAAAGGTAAATAATAAATTTAAGTGTATAACACAAGACAGTCTTTATTATTATTTTTAACATATTCCTCAACTATCGAATTTTCAAATTCATCGTTTTTAACCAATAAATTTGAAAAAAATTTTAGATATATGAAATCGAATTTATATTGAATTAAAAAACTTTTCCATAATTCAGCTTCTTCAAAATGTTTCCTTATAAATATTGGAAATATATTACAATGAAAAGAAATAAAAAAGAACATTTAATTTCAGAATTTTTTCTCTCTGTCTAGTAGAAAACGATTTTTTACCAACACTGGTGAATAATTCGAAAGAAAAATACGAAAGAAACATTTTTAAAAAAATATTTATTGTTCTTTTTTTTTTTGAGAGCATGGCATTAAGAACCAGAAGTAACGAAGAAAAAAGAAATTATTTTTGTACGAAGGCGGGAAAAGACCTTAGATTTCGATCTGTAAACAGAGGAAACATAAAACTTTCTTTTCTTTTTTTAACATTAACCTTAAGCGAAAACCAAAGGCTGCATTTTTTTTTCTCTTTAAAAGCAGTCTGTAACATATAATATACGAAAAATAACACCACGCGAGATGGCAGCACTAAAAAATGTGCTTTTCTTAAATTGTTATTTAATGAATAAGGAGAAAAAATATATATATTAGAACACATAAATTTGCTGACATCATACGCATTTTTCCCGCCAAAGTCTTGATTTATTTTTTTAAAGGAGCAGAACCGAAAAGTTAAAAAATATTCGTTTAAAGTTATGAAGTTGCACTTTTGTGTACATAGTTTTTCTTTAATATAAATTATAAGTTTTAATAAAGGAAAATATGTTGCTGAGTATAGTAATTTAATTCAAGATATATCTGGATGATAAAGTTAACAGTAATTTACCGATGGATTTTTTTTAAAAAAGGGTGTTTTTTTTTTTTTTTTTTAGTTTTGAAACACGTTGTTTGCAAAAAGAGTTAAAAGTAAGACTTTCTAGACAAATTACAGTAAAGTAGATGCGATATTTTTTTGCATGTTTGAATGGTAAAATCATTATTATTATAAAAAAGGATTTTGGAAAATTTAATTAATAACCCATAAAAATGTAAATAATACTCTACCCGAATCCCAGATGAGAATTTATTTGAAGACGTTTTTTTAATTATATGTTAGAATGTCCCCCTAGAAATTATGTTAAATAATTTTTAAAATACGCAGTTACGTTTTTAGCCATCATTAGATTTTAAAACTCTATTCGTTTCACTCTATTATTAGTTTTTCTCCTCTAGATTAAATTAAACAATACAGTCCCTAAATTTGAAATGGAAAAAATGCATTGCTTTTAATTGAATTTAATAATTGACAAAAATTATTCACTCTAATTCCCTTTCAGAAAAATTAAGATTTTTTATGGTTTTGAAAAAATAAATAAATGTAATTTAATACCATTAGAAAAAAATATTAAGTCTGTCTGATCCAAAAAAATACTGTAGTATGTAAACTCAGATATCAGTTTATCATCCTAATAAAAATATTTTGATTCTTTTTTCTCTATTTAATTATTTAAGTTTTTATAGCTACAATTAACTTTTATTCAAACGCACACGTGGCTATAAAAACAATTAGCTTATAAATGGTTTTATTAAACAATTTAACTGTCCAATAACTCTAAGTAATTTTCTTTGAAAATAATCTGTATAGTAAATTAAAAGGAATTTAAATCATCTTAAAGAAAAAGAAAATTGAGCTTACCATTAATTTTTTTCAGATATAACTATTAATTGAATTAACTTTCTTTCATTTTATAGAACTATAATGGAGCTCTTTCTTTTATAAAAAATAAAAAGTTTTATAAAAAATAAAACGATTTCTTCTATTTTATTATATAATTCGATGTGAAAGTTCAACTGTTTCAGAAGCAATGTGAACACTGTGTGTGTATGTGTATGCGTGTGTGTATGTGTATACGCGTGTGTATGCGTGTGTGAAGAATATTTTTTCAAAAACAATTGTTTAGTTGTTCAAATCTAATTCAAGTTTGAATTTTGCATTCACAAGATTTTTAACAATATTGTTACGATTTTGGTACTTAAAATGTGTTTATTATGTTAAATTATGTCAAAATTACTATTCTGCTTGAAAAATAGTGCAGGATTAATGTTTATTGCATGTAACCATGTGAATTAGATCAATTGCTATGGGACCTTGTAAATAACATAGGGCTCTATGGGTATCTCGCCAAATTGGCGAGATATCCATATTGGCGAGATATCATTTAGTTGGCGACAGTTTTGGCAACTTATTTTGCCGCCAAATTTGTCGCCAAATGTCGCCAAATTTGGAGATATTGGCGATATTTGACGACTTCCGGTTCCGGTTCTCCTGTTTTCTGGAATGTTCTACCACTTTCGCCGTGTCTATATAAGGCATACTGAAATGCAACATGAGTTGTTGTTATTCAGATTTCTTGAAGCTCAGACGCGCCGGCAGCCTCTGTTACTTTACGGGTGATTCCGTCGGGATTTATGCCGAAAAGAGTACGAAAGCCTACGGCTTTGCATTTGATCTATTTCCCGCTGGATCAGTACATTGCGTTGTGTTACTGTTGTGTTGTATTACTGTGACTTCGGCTGTTCTTATGCCTTTCTGAACATTGTATTCTTCATTGGGCTGATAATAAAGAACTGTTTTATCGCTGTCCTGTTTAAAGTCTATTCAATCCCTGAACCCAACAGTGAAGTTCGTTACAATATATACATTAACTTTATTTTTAAAAAATAAGACGAAAAATTGTGAAATAATATTCAATACAAAAATTTTAAAAAGTTATCCATTTGTATTGGGAGAATATAAGCAGATCTTTTTATTTATCAGATATTGTCCAGAAAATGATAAATAAAGAAATAAAAACAATTTATTAGAAATAAGAGACAGTATATTCAGTAATAAAATATAATTTAAATAATATTCAAATATATATCAAGCTTCTATGTTTATTTTCTTAGATTAAAAAATTAAATTGTTTTTAAAGATCTAACTTCGTTAAAAACTTAAATTTTGGAGAAAATATCGATTTTTTTTATCCGTTAAAATATTTGAAATTCATCTATCTTTAGAATCTACGAAACGTAAAAATGGAATCAAAAGAATTTTTAATATGAGACGGTTTATAAAAAAAAAACCCGGAAGTTACTATTTCGATACCGGAAGTTAAAGTCTCTCTTCTCAAACATTCATTTTTTCCCTTTTATTTTTAAAAATATTTACTGCCTATATTTTTTTTTAAAAAAAGGCTTTAGAAACATGAAGATTCTTTTTCCGTAAAATCGGGCTTATTTGATACATTTACTTTCATTTCCCTATATAATTTAAATCGTTTAAGTCCATTTTCTAAAAAAAAAAAATTTTAAAAAAAAAACGGTATTTTTAGCGAAATTATAATTTTTAAAATGTTAACTCAAATTATTTTTTTATATATTTCTGTAAAATTTGATTTAAATGTTTTTAATAATGTTCTTGAGAATTTGAAAAAGAATTTTTTAAATGTATAACTTAGAGGTTGGTTTATTCATATTTTAATATATCAGAGTAGAAAATAGTTAACAGAAAACATCATTTATTATTTCGAATGGATTGTAACTCTGAAAGTAATGTAAATGCTTCAAAAAACCAAGTTCCGACTCTGCTGAGAAATTTTGGTTATTAACAGGCAAAATATTGCTATTAAAGGAGCATTTTTGGAAAATATTTAAAATATTACTTTGTCTGTGTTTTCTGTACTAGTTTGATATCATGGAGATACGCGCCAATTTGTTGTTTATGTTGTTCCCTTAGGTAACCCTATTAATTTCGGAAGATTTTAGTTCGATTTCTTTAAAAATGTAACCATTTCCATTGCATTTGTTCTTAAAGCTAATATCTCAGTCTTTTGTTGTATTTTGTGCTGGTTTCGCGAATAGGGATATTTCGTATATCATTAATGAGTACCAGGTTATTATTTTTTTTTAAAAAATGAGTGCTGTGCTTTTAATTATTGCTTTAAATCGTACATTTTCACTTAATTTTACTTTTTAAAAATGGTTTTTTGAAACATTCCTTGTTCAAAGACATTAACTGAAGGAACTTGCAATTTTGGGAATATTGTAAGTTTTCGGCACTTTTTAATTGATATTCATTATTAATTTTAACACATATAGTGTGATTATTTTATTAATAATTTAATATAAATGATTAATATATATTATAAAGTATTTATTTTTTTATTTAATACAATTATTAATATATGTAATAATCATATAATATTCTTTATTTATAATTATTATTGTTATTTATTTATAATTATTTTTATGTTATTTATTTATAATTATTATTTTGTTATTTATTTATAATTATTATGTTATATGAATGTTCTGTAATATATAATTTTTATTATATTACAATATGATTATTATTCTTTTTTTAATAATTACTATTAAATTACATTATATGATTATTATTATGTTTTATAATTATTACTATATCATATTATATGAATATTATACATAAAAATTACTATAAATTACATCATAAGATTATTATAATATACAGCATAACATTACTTTAGTAAATATAATTTTTATTATATTATACTGATATTCATTATTAATTGATCTTGGTTATTCTCAATCTCTTCCTATGTTCTTCATTTGAAATATATTTCAATGTATTTCAAAACAATTCCTTAAAATTGTTTTCCTGGCGATTTGTTTGACCTCTAGGCTGCCATCTTGGATTCCATTCCAGCAACAAAAAGCACTGCCTGGCGTGACTCCCTTATCGCGCCAAGCGCTGCTTGGCGCGTAGCCCCGTGATATCAAAATAGTTCCGATTATTCATCTGTACGCTTTCTCAAAATTTTGGTGCTGAACGTAGTCGGATACCTTAATCGTCATAATAATCATTTCGATGAAAGTTGCGTTAAAAAATATCAGAGTATTCCTTCTAGTACTTGCATCATACTAAAAGAAACTTCAAAAAAATTGGGGTTTTTTTCGGGTATTTTAAATAAGGATTGGTCTTAGGCAGCTTTAGAAAAGTTACCATGATTATAAAATCGACGTCTAATATCACACAACCTCTTTTATCAACCCAAATCAAATCTTAAATCCACTGCTAAAAGAGTGAGTGTTTATTTTTAAGTCGCCCTGGTAAGCAACACGAGGGCTGTTGGTGACGGACCTCTTAAATTTGAACTTCTGTCAAGTGACGAGAACGACATCTGAGCAGGGTCCAATTCAACGAGAGGACTTTGAGCCACGTCAGAGTTTTCCTCCATCGGCTCCTCTACACGGCGGAATTTCAGTGGTATAAGGGCTCGAACTCATTACACGCGTACCATGAGCTAATGAGCCTGAACCTCAGGTTACCGAGGCCAACAACTGTTAAAGGAATACAAGTATATTTGGAGAAAATTGGGGTCTTAAATAGAGAAAAAACTATGCAAATAATTTTTGGGGAAAAATATTTTAGTAACTTTGGAATGTTAGATTTCTGTATTTATTACTAAGGTTAACATCGAATCCTTTGTCTTTTGCTATTGAATCATTCCCATAATTTTAATATAAAATCTGACAGTAAGAAATAGTTTGGATTATGTAATATCATTTTTTTTATTTCAAATGACCAGGGTTACAAAAGACCACTACACCATAACAAAAACAGGCAAACAAAGAAAGTAGGAAATAACGTGGCGAGAAAAGTTTTTGAACCCAATAAGATCCTAATTTGCCAATAAAGATCCCACAAAGAGGAGCTCTTTAGTGCTGGGCAGTGGCGAATGTGGTCAGCATCCTTGTCCTCCCAAATATCACAAAGCGTGCAGAAAAGGACCTGTGTAACATGTGAATTCGATGAAGATGTTTGAGGAGACAGTCACTACGGCCAAGCTTTAGGTCTTGGTCACATGGAAAGATCTTTATTATTCCACTAGATCTTATTGGAATTTATCTCTGTATATTGAGTTGAAGTTAGTTAATTCATCTTTTTCTTAATAATACGCTTGTCACTGGAAAAAGGGACAGTCTATCTAATATCATAAAGAGGTATATCTTACTTAGTTCCTTCCGATCTAGGAATTGTTTGTCAAGAGCATCAGATAAGAAATATCAAAATCATAACAAAAAATTCTATGTCACGACAAGCTTAAAACAATTCGTAAGTAAATATCAAACACATATCAAATCAACACATTCCATTTTCGATGTTTTCGAATTAATTAAACTTCCAAACTCGGAATAAAACAACTGGGAATGCATTTACTTTCTGGGCCCCTAGGTTTTCAGACACTTCACTTGCCGGTACAGCATTAAGTTATCGAGTAACATTCAGTTAGTACTGATCGACCCGTAGTCTATTAAGGGCAAAGGAGCTTTAGTCAAGCTTTGGGATAACAGAAAATATTGCACTGAAAAGACACATGAGATCTATTGGTGAAGGATTTCGGAATTTTGAACATGATCAAGTGATGAGGACGGCACCTGAGCTGGCACCCCCTCTCCAAACTTCTTCACAACGCCAACAGGAGGATTTTGATCCTTGATAGATTTAATGTGCCTCAGTTCCTTTCAGTGCAGATTTAAGTTCATATCGGGTCCTGGGCGTAGAAGATCTACAAGCCCACTTGGCACTGGTGAATCGAAATTTACAACCAGAAAATCTGGTTAAGTTCAGCTTATCCAGGTCCTTGCAGGCCCTAAGTGCCGAATAAATAAACCGGAACTGGTCCTCTACACGGAGTGTCTTCAACGGTACTAAGGCTCGAACTCATAATACACCGGCTACAAGACCGTGACTATAACCACTAGTGGTACTAGGCCACCTAGTACCGCTGAAAACCCGCAGTGTAGAGGGGTTAATACATGTTAAATCTATCGCAACGCGCAAAGGCACCCGTTTACGGAATGTGGCAGTTTAGAAAGGTCAGAGAGAGCTAGCTAAGATGTCGATCTCGTCACTTCACAGAGGATCAAAATTACGATTTTTGTTGATAAAAGCCCTCGTGTTGCTTCAGAATGTGACGTAAATTAAAAATCAAACGAAATAAGTGTGTCTTCTTTTTATTTTGGTGATCTGACAAACCATTGGCTTAGCTAGTCCTGAGTAGCCCCCGTATCAACATTTCTTTCACGCCCTTTTTGGGGGCCTCTTAATATATATATTAACATTTATTTCCTCAAATATGTTGGGGCACCGTATCATTGATACGGCCGGTACGGCGGTAGCTACGCCCCTGCGACAAACCCAAAATTCAGTTTTCAGTAGCACACTACTTTAAGATGAATGACCAATTTATCAAATACGTAGAAATGAAACATCGAATGAGAAAAAAAAGTAAAATAAAAAATATATTTCCTTTATACGAATATTTTCAAAAAAAAACCCTGCCTTTTCTGCTTAATTGTCCAAATCATTATATCGGACCTTATTTCTGGACACACATTAAATTCCGACACTAATAAAGCCTCAAAAATTTTCATTCCGACCCTATAGCGACGAGTCAATAGTTAATCACAGAAAAGACCAGAATTTCTTTCTTTCTTTCTTCCTGTGCCACCATTTATCTCAATGTCCTCAGCGAAGTTGGACAATGAATGACCATTCTTTGGTGGAATGATTAGACCATCTTTTCGGAGTCCGTTTCTTTTTTCTTTCCTTCTTTCTTTTCTTTCTTTCGGGGGCGCGGGAGCCTTTCGTGATCTCTCTTCTTGATTAGAAGGGAATTCGATTTCGCCCTGTCCTCCTTTTCGCAACCACGTGGACATGGCCAGTCCGAGGATAATATTCAGAGTTCGTTCGTCGCGAATCGGTTGGCAAGGCCTACGCGATACTGAATGAGGGATCTAATTCTTTTTCATACGCCTTTCCTTGATGAGATATACTATCCACCGTTTCTTGCTTTCACTTCGCCTTTTTTTTCCCTCGGTAGACACGTTTCGTACTGACACATGGGTCGATTTAAGCAGTCATGATGGACTTCCTGATGTAGTGTGTTCTTTTTTGTTCTTTATTGCTAAGATAAACAGGGGAAAACCTTTGTACTTAATTTCGTATTTATTGTTAACCTTTTCGTATGTTATTTATTTCTCTTTTGAATTTCTTGCAGTTTTTATATGTTTTTTAACAATTAAACAAAGCATTTAAGGAAATATTTCATTTTTCCGAATTTATGTTTACATTTAAATTGTAGGGCTGTGAAGAATACTTCCCAAGAACCATTCACCGTATGACGGATCTACACGCGTCCTCTCACTAACTCCTGGGATTCCTTTAGGACAAGCATTCTTTAATCAACTTTCACCGAAGACAAGAAACGTGATTATGCAAATTAAGTTTAATATATATATTCTGTATTCACGAGTTTACGAAGTTGAAGTGAAGTGAGAATCGAAGATTAGTGAAGTGAGGATAGCTCGGATGTGAAGCGAATTAATGAGAGCTAGCAATCGGCAGTAGTACGTAAAAGTGTACGACGCGTGAAGTTGGAATCTCTAAGAAGTTCTGAAGTCAACTATTAGTGTTCAAGGCTAGTCGAATAGTTGAAAGGATTGCAAGAATTCAGGTTTGTTATTTAGTTTAAATAGAAGTTAGAAGTTAAATCATTAACAGTTCTTAAATCAAGCTTTGTATAAGTTATCATAAGGATAGATTCTCATGATTGTAGATATTTGTCCACGCTATTTGTCTTACCTTAGTCCTCTAGTTGATCAAATTTATCTTATAAGAGTGTGATTTGTATCTGTTTTAAATATAGAGATAAATAAATAATTTAAATCATCATGTCGTCTGATTATTTAGTTCCTCCTACACATCTAGCCGGGCTTAGAGGGAAAGAATAATTCCTTACAACCGTCATAAAGAAAATTAAATTTAATGGTCATTATTTACCATGAAAAGATGAGAAGCATGTTGCAACGCAAAGACACATATTCTGCTCACATGTAGCGGTTCTTCATTCTTATCCCTTTCTGCTACATTTTCTACAATGTCTATAGTTGGAAACCATGTTTGGCATATGATTTCCCACACTGGTTAAGCACACATCATCCGGAACTATACACTTCTTTGCATGGAAGCTAGCAGGACGTCATTTCCTTTTTCCTTGAGGAATATCCGTCTATTAGCAGACGAGCTAATGCTATACGGATGTTATCTGGTCTAAACTTCTGTTTCGGTTGTTCATTTGTGACAGTATGAAAGCATTTATGATAGCAAGGTGAAAAAGAAAATAAACATACGATGTTCCTATTTGGCATATCTTCTTCTTATTTCGTGTCTTTCTTTTCTGCGATCGGAGTGATCAACCTCTCCGATGACATCGTTATGTACAACGACAGTTTTTGGACAAGGTACTTCTTTAGTACCACCTTTTTTTGTCAGATTTACAGATGTCATAATCGCTGGATTATGTGCAGTAGCGCAAAACTGAAGCGGGAATTAGTCTTCCCATCATTATAATAGCAAGTCCGCTATATTATAATGAATTTTGCGCTTCCACAGGTGTATTTTGTAAGATATCATGTAGATAGGAAGCAATCTTCCCAAGTCCACAAAAGGGTTAAGGGACATGTTTTATCTTGACGCATTGATGTGTAATGTATGAGACTTAATCAATTAATCATGATGAGCTTCTTGGTGTAGTTGACGTTCTTTTCCCTTTCAGTAAGAAAAATGTTCTCTTCGCATCTTCTTACACATGATATATCGAAAAAGCTGTTATTAAGAAAAATTAAAATAACTTGAGAAAGAGTTATTTTTATTTTGTTAAGAATACGATGCACAGAAGAGGGTAACAGATTTTGTAAATTTCAAATATGAGGAGACTGTTAAGTTTGCTTTAACTCTACTGTGCCTTATTCAATGTGTTTATATATTCTATTTTATCTATTGTATTTTTCATTTCCCAAACACGGTTCATAAAGTAGATTTAGTGTTGAAGTGAATCTCATCTTTTTAACTTTGTGCCTAAGATTTCTTCAGGATCAATATTAGGAAGAGAGAAATAGAATCAATTGAATTTAATCCATGAAAAGATGTACTTTTGCTCTTAATTTAAATAAATTTGTATTTAATATAAGTTAGGTACAGCCGTTATACGTTCTTATATTATGAGTTAAATACACTTGTTCACACTCGTCCTTTAACAACCTCTGTTTTCTTCAAGTAAAGCTTACTTAGTATAATAAAATCTGTTAGAATTTTATTAATAAAAAAATATTCGGAGTCTGACTTTTAAACCCTTAGATGTTTCGTAGATTTAACGAAAGAAACACTTCTGGAATTTAAAAGATGACAAAAAGAAAACCACAATTGGTACTTAAATTTACAAAAGGTCAAATCAAACACATGGTCAAGAGCTTGAGCCCAAGTGTCACTAAAGATCCTTCGTGTAGAGAGGTTGTTAAGGATACAAATGGCGCTGTTTCAACAACGGCGTTGTATAAGTGAATCCCGGGGAATGCGGGGAGTTGCGTGTATGACGAGAGAGAGGAGCGTTAGAGAAATAGAGTTTGAATAGAGTTTGCGAGGTGTTATGAGGTGTGAGTTGTTAGAAGTTGTAAATAAAGTTGTGATGGATCTTTACGGTTCCTTCTACTAACCCTTTGGGTATTCCTTTTGGGCCATCATTTTTTCAACCACCTTTCTCCGAGGACAGGAAGCGTGATTACGCAAATTAAGTTTAATACATATATTCTGTATTCGCGAGTTTGGGAGTTGTGAAGTGAGAATAGATTGGATGTGAAGTGAGAGATGAGAAGCGAAGTAAATCTGCAGTGAACCGTACACGTAAACAGTGCACGAAGCGAGAAGTTGGAATATTAAGAAAGTGCTTAGTTTAACTTTTGGAAACGTGTTAAAGTAAAAGCAAGGATAAGAAGACCGCAAGAGTTCAGGCAC
>BMAO01018099.1:0-15209 GCA_019973975.1 Trichonephila clavata | reverse complement strand
ATATATATATAGGAGAGAGTGAACTAATAGTAGGAATTGAAAAAAGAGCACAATTAGTCTGCATTGTTGTAACAATGTACACCCGGTTTGGGTAGTTTGGTTGAAAAACCGGTTTTTGACGCCTACTTTTATCATTGTTTTAGCAGTTACATTGTTACAACACTGGAGACGAATCTAAGTTGGCGTCGAGAACCAGTAATTAATTTAATCTAATTAAGTAACTAGAAATTAATGAATTAATATTTGAAAAACTTTATTAAGATCAAGTGTCATCCACTACAAGTTTTAAAATATTTATTTGAACTTGATTTAATGAATAGAAAGTATTTTATTAACGCTTGAAAATTTGAACAAGATAAATATATATATATATATATATATTTAGAGAGAGAGAGAGAGTGAGCTATAAAAAAGTAGGAATTAAAAATAGTTAATAATTAATTATTTCGTACCTTTTGTGTTCATTGTGCCTAATAAACAAAACATATCCATTTACATGTGCTGAAAATATTTTGTATATCTAGAGTAACTAAAATATAAGTTTGGTTAAAAACAATAAGAAAAAACAAAGAAAACTTTTACAGTAATGCAGATATTCAAGATATTAAGCCAAAATTTTTATCTATTGGGAGCTTTAAAAGAATGTTTTGCTACAGAGGGGAAAAAATGTATTTTACTCTCTTAAAAGAAATATTATCCAACTAATGATTGTGATAATTACTGTTTTCCAACTCTTAAATCGCCTTTAGCAAATAGTCAATATTGACGAAACTGCAGAATCGTGCTTTTCAGTCGACTTTCGTAAGCTAATATTTGTCGCCTTAGGTTACCTAAGCATTTTGAGAGTCAAATTAAGCAAAGCTAAAAAGTACTTGTTTGCTTAATGCCATTCTTGAAGAAGTTTTCTTCTGAACAAAATATTTATTTGTAATGATTCTTAAGTGGGCATCTTTTCGGAGTAAATAGAAAAGTGTTGAAGCTCAGCAATGTACTGTTTTTCGATATTTAGTTAGGTAAGAATTTAAAGAATGACTTTGTTTTTCTGTAATTATTCAAAATCTGCTGTTGCTCTCCTTTTTATTTGATGCATAGGATTAGAAAAAAGTTTTAATGATGAAGATTTTGGTTACATATTCGGAACTTTGTCCACTTTTTGTAAAAGTCCAAATAAGAAGTAACAAATTACTTAAAAATAATTACAAATTATATACATTTTGTAATCCATTAAAATAGAAGCGGATCAATTACGTATAAATAGTGAATTGTTGAAAGTTTCTTAAAAATATTTATTTAGAATCTTTATATTGTATGTCAGAAATACTACAAAAATATATTTTAAGGGGGAACTTAAAGCTCTATAATTATACCTGATTGGTATATTAAGTGTCTTTTAACAGTTGTGGTTCCGAAATTGTACTAAATATAAGTATATATGGCTTATTGTTTTTTTAATTCGAACAGTGATCTGAACATTTTCGAATAATTCAATCGGTAAGTAACCTCTTTTTATTAATAATCTATTCAGAACATTTATTTATTCCACCCACCCTTAGAATTTCTCTCAGTAACATAAACAGAAGGGAAGAAGTTGAACTAAGCTAAAAACTGGTTTTAACCTCTAGAAGCCGTCTTCAGTCTGTTATGTTTATAGGTACTGCAGTATCTATCCTTTTTATATCTAAATTTAAACTAGTAAATTTTCAATCTTTTGTGTCAAAATCCTTTACACACTCAAGTTACACAAGGTTAGGATCCCGTTAAGCAAGTTTGACCCTACTTCATCGCCCTAAGTCAGTGACAGCCTTAGAAAACTTAATAATTTTCTATTTTGGTCGATTGAATTTTCTTTATATATTAGATTGTAGCTTTTGGTTTCAGAATTTAGACTGAAGATTTTTTTGCTCAGATATTTAATTTGTATAGCATTTACTTATTATGCACGCTCGCAAGCACACTGCTTTAAGTATGATACATATATATACATACATATTCATATATATACATATATCATGTATAGATTACATTAAAGATGCTATTTGAAAACATGTTTTATTTTGAACATCACAAGTTCAGAGCCCTGTTTCGACACACATTCGAACAAAATTTTAATTTCCTTTATTAACATTTACTATCTTAAAATTGTTTATTCTTATTTGCTTAATTCTTTACTTAATATCAATGAATAATTTCTAAAGGTAACTGCAGATATCTTTTCTAGATAATATTTGTTCAAACTAATCGGCTGAAAATAGTAAAGAGAGAGTGTAAGATAAAATTTTAGCACTTGCAGATGATTGAAAGGAGTAAAATTAGTTATTTTGTTACAACATGCGTTAAATGATCTTTATGTCGAGGACAAACATCATAAAACTAGTAATTTATTATAGAATAATCTGCTCTCCATAATTTAAAGTTATCGCGGAAGATTATTACACAGTGTGCGTTATTTGCACAGGCGGAAGTTTATTAAATATTTTTAAGTTTTAATATGCCAGTAGTATTGTATTCATTCCTTCATTTCATACAACTTTCGCTTTATTACTAAGCTAATTGAATCTTGTTCATTACAATATTTAGGTAAATATTTATTTATGTAGTGTTTTGAAAGGTCTTTTGTTAAATATTCTCTTCTTTCTTTAAGCATTCTTACGAAATTAGGACTTAATTTACCTATATGCACGTCATTTTATTGAGCAGTTTTGATCCTGAATCTTATATTTGGACTTCATGCTGTGAGTAACTCAAATTTAAATGCTGTGGTGTTGTCAAAAGCATAAACATATTCATGGAACTACACAAATTACCTAAGAATTTTAAATGTATAAGATTTGAGAAAATGTAAATAGGATTTCATGATACACAGTTTATCCCCGTATTTGTTAGTCATAACTTTAATGAGGACTTACAGTGTATATATATATATATATATATATTTTATATATATAACAGTTACATTTTATATATTTAGAGATGGCTATAAATGTTGTATAATTTATGTCACAAACTGAATATTACACAAACTAGTATCCAACTTCATTAAAGACTAGATTTTCATCAAATTATCTAAGATTTCTTAGTAAAACAAGTAATAAAAAATTTTTTAAAGTCAATTCCTACTTTGAATGGATGAATAGAAAGTATTTTATTAACAATTGAAAATTTGAACAAGATATATATATATATCTTCTGGCTTTGTTAGTTGATAGTTTAGTCTTGTTATTTTTTTCAATTTATTATACTATACATAAATACACTGGTGTCCAAAAGTTAAGCATAAATCGTAAAATGCGAAAAACACGGAGTAAATATTCGTAAAATTATTCCAAATTTCTTCTGGATATTATTTGGGTGAAGAAGAAACATTGGGTTTATGCAAAACTTTTCAGTCGACTACGTCCTGCGTGAAACACCGGCGCACGTCGGAACGCGGAAAAACCGATTCACGCAGAATAGGCAGTTCAGACAAGTTTTGTGCAACTGCTGTGCGAAGGAACGTTGTTAATCATTAAACAAGGTGAATGATGGTACAAAGACGCCAATTGGACATATTTACGAAAGGAAGAATCATTGGAATGCTGGAATCCTCACGATTACAAACCGAAGTGTCTTGAATTCTGAATGTGACCGTCTGTGATCTCAAGACTGTGGCAGAGGTTTCAAAGAACGGGAGATGTTACCCGACAACCAGTATCAGATCGACCAAGAGTCACAACCCCTCGCCAAGACCGATATCTGGTAATAAGTGCGCGGCGTCAGAGGGGCAGTACTGCCAGAGCACTGGGTTCGGTGCTCACAGTCGCCACAGGAATACGAATTTCGAGACAAACTGTTTACAGGAGACTCAATCATGCTGAGCTGTATGCTAGAAGACCAGCGGTTTGCATTCCCCTCACGTCTGCGCATAAACGCGCTCGTTTGAACTGGAGTTTGAGATATCAACATTCTAGTGTGGGAGAGTGGGCCAATGTGATGTTCAGTGACAAGTCCCGGTTTAGTCTGAGTAGTGATTCTCGGCGGGTAACGATATGGAGAGAACGTGGAACACGTTTTGAACCAAGGAACATAACGGAAAGACATCTTAAATTTTACGTTATATATATATATATAGGATTATCATCAATCGAAAAAAACTCAAGGGCTTTGGGGGTGTCGGATTCCCCCCCTTGTGTGTATTATATTTTGTAACTGGGATATGTTGCAAAATATAATATGTTACTTTTTTCATATAAATTGTCTATATGTCTCTTGAATTTATCTGCAGTCGCATTTCCTGTTCAGCATTTTGATTTGTTTTTATGCTTTGTTTTTGTAGCCACTCACGTTGAGGAATATATTTCACTTAAACACAACGTTCTGAATGGCTTTAAAATGTTTATAGCTGTGTGAGAAATACTGTGCATTTTTCATGAATTTGCAACATAAAATTTAGGATCTGTTCTTGCTTAAATTAAGATTTAAACATCAAATATGTTGATAAGTTGTTTCCTCTCCTTCATATTTCCACAATTGCAAAATGATGCATTTTCCACTAGAAAATTATTTAGTTATGTGTTATTTAATGAGTATAAAATTATATCGTGAAACCCAAGATAGTAAACAATAGAATATTCACAATCTGACGGGAAGCATATATATAAAGATTTAATATTCTTTTATTATATTATAAAGTTTCAAAAGTGTTGAAAAAAATAAAGTTTATTATATATAAATAAAAGTTTCAGTTTTAATGAATGGGATGAGTTTTAGATACTTGTAATTAATTATACAAACTTCAAAGAAACAATAATTTTGCATACATATTTAGAACTTTCTTTTCGATTTTTTTTATTGTGACTCGTGGAACCCCTATGTATACCTTGTGGAACCCCAGGGTTTCGTGGAACACAGTTTGAAGACCACTGCTGAGACGAAAAATAATCCCTACTCGGGTCAGTGATCAAGCGCTATTATTCATGTCCCTTGCTGTTTGTGACCTACTGAAGAAGGGGTCAGTGCAATGTGATCGATTTAGAATATCTTTGTATGTGCTCAAAATATGTTCAATGTGTGTTCAGGATATTAACAAAAGTAGACTCTATATGTAGATACAAAAATTAGTATCACAAGTTCTTCCTCTACAATGTAAAATCTTTTTAAATATTTGCTTAGTTTTTAGCAGTTTTATTTCACATTTTCATATAAAAAGTTTAAAAAGCAGATTTCGTATAATTTTTAACCAAAGTGCTTGTAAAAATAAAAAAAAAGTTAGTTAATTATGTGTTTCTTTCATGAAACTGGCTTCGACTGTAGTTGGATAATTTAAGTCTCTAACTTGATGCATCTTTTTTTATTATTATTTTATTATATAATTAGAACAATTCTACGTGTTTAATTTGAAAACTTGAAAATGGTAGTTGTGCAGCGCAGGTGATAACAGAATCTGTGCTATGTGTGATAAGTTAGGTTTGCGTTGATAATTTAACTTACCCTGGGAATCGAGACTAAAGAGACGTAGAGAAAATTGCATAAGGGTAAAAATTCTTAAGCAGAAGTGATTATATGTAATCAGAAAAGAAAAAGAAGATAAAACACTGACTGTGTGTGTGTGATATTTTTTCATAAAATTAGGCTGTAATTATTTGAGCAACCAGTACATCTTTCCTAGATCATGAGTCTTTCATTTTAAATATTTTGCATATAACTGGTATAAACCTATGAAAAAAATCTGGATAAAGATTAAAAAATATCAGTTAGCGTAATAATTATCTATTGTTCATTATTTATTTTCAACCCTTATCTGTCACGAGTGTTTATACACGTTTAGAATACTTAGAACGTATAATGCAAAGCTTCTCATTCCCCTCAGCAATATAAAGCTGCTCTATTGAGCGGAAAAAATTACACCCTTCCATATAAGCAAATAATCTCGCAAACACACACACACACACACACACACACACACACACACCACACACACACACCACACCACACACACACACACACACCACCACACACACACACACACACACACACACACACACACACACACACACACACACAACACACACACCACACACACACTTCATTTGATATCACAAAACTCTAAATAGCTAAGTACCTTCGCAGAAACTTTTTTATAGGTTTCAAATCGTCGATAAATCTCAATATTCTTCACTGCACTTGGAAGTTGATTCTCAGGAGGGACTTTAGAGCAAGGATGAGCATTAAGTCGATCGCGATCGACCGGTGAACCACCATGATATTTTGGGGTGACCACTTTTAGTAAGATCTATGACACGTATACTAAAAGAAATATATTTGTGGAACACTGATGCCAGCTAGACTGGAAAATCGACTTTTTACAATCGATGCGATTGTATTTACTTAAACAATTGATTCAATAAATGTGTGGACGTCACATGTAGCTTTCATTGGAAGCGCACGATGAGGCTTAACACATTCACTGCTGCTGTAGGACAAAAAAAAAGAGATATTTGCGATGCCAGCATAAGAAATTAATTTTCTTCCTACACTAACTGAATGGAAGAATAAATATTGAAATGAGCTCTTCCCGCGATAGCACGGAATTGGCTTTTGAGACATTCCACATCCCACTCTTCCATGGATTCAGGTTCTTCTTTTGATGTCACACCCCACGATGGCGCGTTACTCGGCAGCGAACAAATGTAAGTTCATTGGTCATTTTCAGTGAGTGAGAATTTTGAGAGTTATTTAAACGTCGCACTATAAAGTTTCATGAGATTTATTACGTCTGTTTTAGATTAATCGGTTCTACCTGACATGAATACGTACTTGCTCTACGATCTACCAGTCACTCATAGTTGCTCGAATATTCAACTTGACACAATTCTGTGTCACTTTTTTTGCACTAAAAATAGTAATACGTCATATTTTAAAAGAGGGGCATTATTTCAAAAACAAGTGCTAACAAAAGGAAACATGCAATTTTAATACAGAATGGCCACACCTACACCTCTTGGTAGACCGAAACACTCTAAAAACATTAGAAGTAGCCCTTACCCTGGAAAAGTCAGCTCACCCCTGTTTTAGAGAGTACAAGAGACTGGACTGATCCTTCAAAGAAAGCGGACGATGCTTGTTGCCTCCTCTTCTGTCCAAACTCTTGTAGCTTTCTGTATATAAATTTGTAAATGCCAGTAATAGATGTCTAAAAAATATTAATTAAACTGACTCCTTTGCTTAGTCTCACACTACATCAAAAATCTTTTTCAATACGATACAATATAATCGTACTCTTTTACCAAACACTTTCGTCTATAATGCCCTACCATCCGTACAAGTAAGCCCTCTACTCAGAGATGTAATAAAGTGATCTTAGACAGTGGTTTGGCTTATTTCTAAGAAAGAGGAAACTGCATGCGTTAGATGACTGGTACGAAAAGTAATCTATATTCAGGCCAGTGGTTAAGAGCTTTTATTCCTGTACTTTGTTGTTTGCGACTTGCGGAAGAAGGGGTAACTGCAAACCCTTCCTAGAGTAGAAACTTTTTTATGCTGTTGATGGATTTTTTGAGTGGTACATAGAGAAGGTTGCTTTTCACGGTACTACAATTGATGTACAAGTAAGTTTAAATGTCGTAGTAAAGCTTTTCTGTTGACGTTGTAGGAAATCTCTTGTTAAGATGGCGCATCAATTTGACACGTGCATCAATGCCATTTACATCACTTTTGACGGATCTATACGGGTTTCTACTAATTTCTTCTTTTATCTTTAAATCAAAATATTTATTTCAACCAACCTTCATCGAGAACCCAAACGTGATTTATGTAAATGAGGAATATTATATAAATTCGGTTTTCGCCAGTTGAAAGAAAGCGAAGTAGGAGGTCAAGTTAAGTGAAGTGAAGAGAGTGAGCTGTCGACACGTAGTTGTTGACAAGTTAAGCGAGGTTGATACGTTTGATGTGTGCAAGGAGAAGGGGTTATTGAAGATTAAAAAGCAGTGTAATTAAATATTACGGAGCGTGGAGCCATCGGCAATTGATCCAGCTAACGAGAGTTTTCCGTGAAGGAACCGAAGCATTAATGAATAAGGTACTGTAAACTTGATTAAGTAAAAGCTGATTATCAGTGTGCGGCGTAGTTGTAAATGTGCACGTTTTAAGCTACCTTATATTCAGTTGAAGTTCTGTAATATTATCCCCGCATTTGTATATCTCACCTCTGCACTCTACCATTGTTTATATACCTTAATTAGAATTGTGTTGCGTCTGTTTCTTAATAAGTGATAAGAATTAATAAATCAGTTTAGATTGGAATAATGTCTATGGATTATTTAGTTCCTCCTACACATCTAGCCGGGTTTTCCGATAGACAGGAGGGTTCGAATGTAAGGGGTAACTATAGGTCACCACAACTAGTCGTGATTAATTGATTATATATTAGACCAGTAATTCCCAAAGTGGTCTATATCGACCCCCAAGGGTATATGACGATCTGCAAGGGGTCCACGTCAGTGAAAAAATAATTTAGGAGTCCATGAGGAGTAAATGGGGTCTACGATAGTGGCTCTCATTAAACCAGATAGTGACCTTAATTTTAAAAGAAAATGTAATCAAACAAGATTTTATCTATTTAACAGATTTATTTACTAAATTTATGCATATATATTGAGGTTTATTTGCAATTACAAGGTGGCAACATAAATTGTATTAAAACAAGCACCATCATTCCAGAGTTACTTTCGAAAATTAAGCTAAAGGAATATAATACTGGGCGTCACGAATTTTCCCAGTTTCTCAATTTGTCACAGACAATCTGCCAGGAAATTGACGTTTTAACCTAATTCGAACATTTAAATGCCCTTTATTTAGATTTTGAAATTAAGTTTGAGAGTGTTGGACTATATGTGGTAAAACTACAGTAGAAAAAAGGAAGGAAAGGAAAAAGACACTAAACACTACTAAATCGAGTAGGTTTACGGTGAAATCTGGCAAGATTGATTCCTTATGCTGAAAATTTGTTATAGACGTACCAGATTCATTACTCCCATTAAAAGCATTTGCTTGTTGCTCAGTTATTTTATTTAACATTTTACGTATTAATTACATTTTAATTGAATTAAACATGCGTTTCTTAAGTTTTAAACATAACACTACAGTAAGAAATTAAAATTTTTTAAAGTAAGTAGAAAACCAGCAGTTAAAAAGACATATTTGAGAAATTTGCAAAAATTCAATATTAAATAAGCAGGGGTCTACACAAAACTGAAAAACATGGCAAGGGGTATATGAGACAAAAAAGTTTGGGAACCTCTGTATTAGACTTTCCATGGAGTGCATAATTTATCAAGCTGTGCTGCCATCTAAGTGTTCAATTTGTGAGTCACCACTTCGGTGACAAGCTGTGTGAATAGTGGATCACCTCAGGTGACTTTGGCTGTTGATTGAAGCAGGAAAATCTGAACTAGCTGCCTTTAGGTCCACCTTCGGGTTATGTGTACGCGTTAGATGACTGGGAAGAAAAGGATATCTACTCAGGTCAGACGTTAAGCGCTTTTATTCTTGTCCGTCGTTGGTTGCGTCTAGTGGGAGATGGGGTCCCTGCTAGGAGATGCTCACAAAAAGAGAAGGATAAAAGTCCACAGATCCAGTTTTTATTTCAGAGCGTGCTTGAATAGGTCATGCTTTATTTTATTTATATTTGTTACAAGAAAATCCTCTTTCTGACTTACTAGTAGAAATTTCCTTGCTTTGTTTTGTAATTCCTTCAGAGGAGAATGCATCAAGAAAATGTGTAGTTTGTTCCAAGAAAAAGAAATCACAGTGAATCCTGCCGTTAATGTGCTGAATGCAATGCCAGTTTTGGGATCAAGCCTATTTCATAACTGTTCAATAGATAAGAATTAATGCTTATTTTTATTATACTCTGCAATTTAACTAAATGTTTTTGATTTTTTTTCACTATAACGTTAAATGGCTTTTAGTTTGTAAGCTATTATTTCTGTTTTTACAAACGTCACTATGGGCTTGGGGTGGAAAGCGGTGATGCTGGACAGATGGTGGGGGGTGGGGAATCCTGTAATACATATTTCACCGGTCGTTAAGGGTTAAGTAATGTCTTTTTGTAAAGAGATTCATAAACGAACGATGCCAACATGAAGCATTAAAATTATAATATAAAATATAACTCTTTGAACCCATTACGTTAAGAAATAAACACAAATTCATAGAAATTAAAACCTTTATTGAATTCCTAGGATTCTAGACGATTACAAACGGTTGCATGACGTATACAATACCTTACAATTTAACCTGTTCATTTGTTTCACTTAGCACCCTTCTACCGTGTCATTTAGCACGAATTGCTTCGTCAGAGTACTTGATAATTTTTAGCTTTCCATACAAAAATACGTCCATGGCACAGTCTTATGATTGGCTCTTTGCCACTACTTGTGACGTCAGAACTTAGTAGACCAATAGAGTGTGTTTTGTGTTGCAGCTACGTCATTCCCGAGAGGTCTTCGATTCGGGTGATTGAGTCGCTGCTGAGGAGCTATGCCAACACGTGACGCTCGTAGATCAAAACTGAAATATAAGAGAGGTTACTTAAGAGTTAATTGTAATTTAACAAATTTAATACAAGGTCATGTAGAAAAAACAATTTCACACACACATAACATGACCCAATTAATTGAAAACTTAAAATATATGAATTTTCTGTGGTTGTCGTTTTTTCATGGACAAATGTTCTTTTAGTGTATACAATTGTCATTTGGGTACTTACGTACTATCGCAACAATACCAACACTCAAGATAACTTGCCAAGTTGGCAACCCCGATTTCACAGTTGTCGTACGAACTGAAATGGTAGCCATGTCCTTCGTTTCATATAATGTCGCCAATACGGTTGCGATAATACGTAAGTAACGTCTCATTTGAAGCATTAAATATTTGAAGTGGCGCGTTTTTATCCTGGTAGGACAGAACCCGGGAACTTTGGTCCGAAGCCGAGTAATTTAATCACTACACCAAAATGATCACCATGGTCGGAGGTTGTTACTGGCTTATATAACTACACACTCCCTACCAGAGAGTTGGTTAGGTGAACGAATAATATAGTTGTTTATATAGGAAGGGGTCAGTTTCTTGTGTGTTGGATGAGTTGCGTCATGTTTATCTGACGATTTTTTTGTTGCTCTCTTGCGTCATGTTTATCTGCTTGGTTGCTCTCTTGCGTCATATCTATCTGACGATCCGGTAGGACAGAACCGGACTTTGGGTCCGAACCGAGTAACTTAATCACTACACCAAAATGATCACCATGGTGCGGAGGTTGTTACTGGCTTATATAACTACACACTCCCCTACCAGAGAGTTGGTTAGGTGAACGAACGATATAGTTATTTATATAGGAGGGGTCAGTTTCTTGTGTGTTGAATGAGTTGCGTCATGTTTATCTGACAATTTTTTGTTGCTCTCTTGCGTCAGATTTATCTGACGAATTTTTTTTGGTTGCTCTTTTTTGCGGGTAGATGGCGCCACGACAGATCAGTTGAGGTTTCGTTTTTCTTAGTTAAGCTAGGGTCACCAAATGAAGTGGCGCGTTTTTATCCTGGTAGGATAGAACCGGGACCTTTGGTCCGAAGCCGAGTAACTTAACCACTACACCAAAATGATCACCATGGTGGAGAATGTTGTTACTGGTTTATATAGATTATATCGCTACATATTCATTAATACTTATTTTTTAATAATATACCTAATTATTTTTTCGGCGTTAGATTTTTAATAAATCGACCAATTTCTTCAAATCGAAAGACGTCGCCAAATGTCACGATGTACAACTAACAGTTGAAAATAATTCCCACGCTTGATCAAAACTATATTAGAAATAACAGAATTTGGTGAAATTGGTCGTTGATATAATGCGGAAATACCTTTTCATGTATGCACAGAACATTAAAATGAATCTTAGTCATTAAACATATTAGGGAAAAGAGACATAGAGGTAAAAGCAAAATAGAGGTACTTTTTCTGTTGTAGTAGCTATATAACAAGAAACAAGATAGAATGCATGAATTTGACATAAAAAATAAATGGTATGGTTATAATGGAAATCTTTAACTCAAATAAAACATTGAATTACTAAAAAATACTACATTTTAGCCAAGAAAATTTTTGAATATTACCAAGCACATAAATAAACGAATTCGTATTAAATAAAATATGCTACAAGTATTTTAAATATTTTTGTGTATGTTTTCGTAAGTTATCTTATAATGAACTACAACACGTGCTCCTGATAACTGAAACTTGCAGTTTGAATAAATAAAACTAGCTGGAAAAAGCTTATATTTTGTATTTTTGTAATTTGATTGTGAGAATAGAATTGTGTTTGGGTCAAGATTTTTTATGATCAATATTTTTGGTTGATATATCTTTTAACTCACGATCACTTCCAGAATCTTTGATTTCAAAAAGTGCAAATGAGAATGTTGTTCAGAATGAAATAAACACATATTATTTCATTTTGACATTACCATTTCTTGCCCTTTTCTGTAATAACTATCCTCTAAATTCTGTTTCAAGTTTTTAAAAAAAATTGTATTTTTTTTCCTGTTGATGTTTTGATCTTTTTCGATGACAGATACTCAATATGTTTATCAAAATCTAAGACATGAAGGAGACGAGATCTTAAGCTTTGAGAGGTCAATTAAAAAAGTATAATAATTAGCACATAAAAATAATAGTATCGCAAGAGTTCATAATTTTTGAAAAATATGGCTTTCTGCGATAGAGTACGGGACGTGGCAATTCAAGAAGCACCAAATTATGCTTCTACATGTGAAATTTACTCATTTCATCTGAAAAATACCAAAGCTTTTGCGATTCTAGAGGAAAAGGAACCCCTTACTTTTGAAGAAGAAATTAAGTTCTCTGAAATTCTAATAAAACATGTCTCAATTCAGTCGACGACAGGAGAAGTGACAATTTATAAGACTTTTCCTTCATTGCCTGAAATTCGAAAGATGTTTGAACAAAAAATTATGTCGTATTACTTATCATTGAAGAACAAGGCTAGAATGAAAGTTATTAGGATCATATACGGAATGAGTATCCCACCAGCTGTTAAAAGTGTTTCGATAGAAGCCACCCCCGAAGATTTTGAAGCTATGGAAGAATTGTTTAAAGAAGTGGTATTCGATGCAGTTTCTACCCCAAAAATCATTCAGACGTAAAACAAGAACTTATTGAAGAACCTGTTGATGCTTATTCACAAGAAGATACCAGTGAAATGTCAGTTCTTAAAGTGGATGAAATTTATCATAAAGATGCCGCAATTCAGGCAAGCCTTGATGATTCCTTTATGCTAAAAAAGATTGACATTGAAGAAATTCAAGAGACAGTGAGAGATAAAGACGCCGAATAAAATGATTGAAGAACAATCAAGCGAAGAAAAAACTAAAATTCATAAACTGAAACTAAAATACGATGAAAAGCACAGAAGAGAAATCGAGAAACCTGAAACCATCCAACCCAGGAAAACTGTTTTAGGAACTAAAGACTTGGAGCTTTTGAAACAATTTTTATTGGAAAAAGACGTCTGGGATGTAGTATTTTGGCAATTGTATAAGGACTTAGATGATAAGTCTGTTAAAATGAAATCTATATCGCAGCGCCATTACACTTTATTAACAGAAGAAGTTTCCCTGTCTGATCACTGGTAGACAGTTTCATTACCGATTTAGTAAAAAAATTCTCCAAAAAAACTCAAGATATGCTCACGATTTTCAAAGCACAGATTCAGTTACGGGATCAGTCTATGGAACTATACTGGGAACTGATTTCTCCTCCAGCTGTTCGTAAACTTCTTCCAAATACTACATTTGATACCTGGGAGGCTTACTTTCATAATTACCAGAATGTTGAAGTTAAAATGAATCTTTTGTGAATATCTTGGAGAGCGAGTCTTTAGAGGCAGTGAAAAAAGAAGTTCACGGAAAGCTCTTTTCGGTTTTCCAGCACGTGAACGATATTAGAAATTCAAGAAAGGAGAAACAGACTACGTTCCAGGTAAGAGACAGTGCTGTTGACTTAAGACTTGTGCAAAAAGATGTTCTAGAGGTAGTGAGTGCTCTGCATCGACAGGTTTGTGAAAAAGTTAGAAAAATTACTGATGTTGTTCAACTTAGATATTTGCCCTATAATGATTGGATAAAAGCTGGAGAACTACTGAACCATGATGGAACCATTTACAGATATTCGAGCTTCAAGAAATATTTCCACGTTTGTGGATTGGGATTTCTCAGCCATAAGGACATCCTGTCGACTGAGAGGTATAAAGTTTCAGATCGTATTAGGAAATTGTAAGAAGTGCTTCACAGATTTTCACGATAAGTGTTCTACTTTAATGCCACGTCCATACATTTACAAAACACCAGTCTTTACAGTAAATGGCAATTTGCATCAGATGAATGTAGAGGCTATAGACAAAGCCACTTTCCCTATATTCCAGTATTTCAGATCAACATGTGACTATATTGATAAGTCTTTGTCCTCATCAGAAGAAGCTAACGTGGCGGTGATTTCAAGACAAGGAAGAAGTAGATCTGTGGCTATTGTGCTTGCGTATCTTATGTTCAAGAGGAACCTAACTTTACGAGAAGCTGTAAGACAGATTAAACAGAAAAGAGCAATTCGTCTCAATTTAGGATTTCTGATACAGTTGGTTCAATTCGATCGTAAAGTTCACCGTGAAAGAAAGAAACCCGTCACTGTGCGCATGAAGAATGTTTTCGAAATCAGAAAGAAAGACAGTTCCGAAAGTTTTTGGTTTAGAGAGAACAAACAGTTGAGAAACCTTCAAAATCTTATGTATTTTGGACGACAGATTTTCACGTCCCGATCTGAGACTTGGCTTAAATACCAACGTATTTCTCCATTCTCCGCTTTCTGCACCCGGTCCTCATTTCTATACAGATATTGAACATTCAATCTTGAAAACCCCACTTTATGAGATGGAGCCTTTTAACGACATGATTAAAAAGGCCCTTCGTTGGGATGAGAACTAATTTTAAAGAAGACAGAGTTCTTGTATAAATTAATTACTAATACATATTCAAATTTTTAAATTCTAATTATATCAGCTAATTATGTTTAATCAAATAAGCTAATGAATTAGCTTTTTTAGGTTACTACGTATTATACTATCGATGAATGTCGCCAAATACTGTCATTGTTATTAT